>JAPWDM010000004.1:64168346-64170721 GCA_035578155.1 Brachynemurus nebulosus | reverse complement strand
ATACATTTCTCAATACCTCAAAGTTAACAATGAAAATCAGAATCCGCTCTTCAGATGGCTGTAACTTAGAAACTATTTCAGATATGCACTTGAAATTTTAATATGTTATTTTTAAAGGTATAGACCTATAGACTATCGAAACACGCAAAAAAAATTTGCCAATTTTTTCAAAATGTCACACTAGTGGTGCCCCTTAAGTAAAGTAAATTATTCAGTCTTCTTAATGATTTATAAAGGAAAGGGTGTCCCAAAATTAACGCAAGATTTGAATTAAATAAAAAACACAATTTTTTATCTTTAAATTGTTATTTTTTTATTGAATCGTAAAGTACACAGGATAGGATTATGTATGGAATAACACATCGGGTAAATGACCTCCACGGCTTTGCTGGCACATTTGTCGAATTTGGTACACCCTCTTGTCGAAATTTTCCACGACCGTTTCGCATAAATGTGGCTGAATTTCGTTAATGCCATGCTCCTTTAATGCATGGGTGCTTGCGGGCTTGTTGGCATAGACCTTTGAGTTCACATAGCCCCATAAAAAGAAATCTCATGGTGTTAAATCACACGACCTAGGGGGAAAATTATTATCACCAAAACGAGAGAGTACACGGCCAGGAAATGTCTCATGCAGTAACTGAATTGTTTCATGGGCTGTATGCAGGCCCGGATCTGAGGGGGGCAAACTGGGGCCCCTGCCCTGGGCGTCAATTTCAGGGGGCGCCAAAATCATACTAGGTCGGTCTATATCAAATGGTCTAATAAAAAAGTTGGTTGCTCGACCATTTTAGAAAAAATTAATATTCTTGTAGTTGTTTCTATTATATTTGAAGTATTGAGAACAATTCTTAAAAAAAATATCTTGAACCGTTTAAGCGTGGTAGCCATTTTTGTTTTCCAATTTGCGTTGATTTTTGTGTTTACTGCCATTTATGCGAATGCACATATTTCATAAACCGTTCATCCTAAAAGGTTGAAATAAAAACCATTTTAAAGGTAATAAATGTCTCTTTATTTTAAGTGATCCATATTTAACCAATTTTCGTCCCTTCCATAAGAAAACATTTTTTTTCCTTATAGAAGGAATGTTTTAAACCTCGCTTAGTATTTTTTATGAGAATAGCTATACGGGTATAACTACCCATTATGAAACAAATACACACTATTTCAATTGTGAAACTTGTATCCTTTAATTTTTACAAACTTCCAAAAACTGACTTTTTCCAAATTTTGGAATTTTGCCCCCCTGTATCTCTGATGGGACTGGTGATAAAAATCTGAAATTTGCACAAGTTGTATTGCTTTCGGAGTAGATTTATTAAAATAAAAAATCAACTTGTACCTATATTGATCCTTTACAAAACCCTCAATTTTTATCATTGCCGCAACGGGAAAAATTGTAGTTTTATAAAGGACTTATATACTTATGAGTTTTTTGACAGTTTATGTCAAACGTTGAAGAGGGAGGGGGGGGCATTTTCAAGTTTCTGCCCCTGTCCTAAAAAATCGTAGATCAGGGGCTGGCTGTATGGCATATGGCACCGCCTTGTTAAAACCACATATCGTTCACATCAGTGTCATTCAATTTAGGTAGAAAGAACTGTCTTATGTCGCGATATCGATCACCAGTAACATTCACTGCTTGACCAGCTTCATTTTCGAAAAAGTATGGCCCAATGATGCCTCCAACCCAAAATCCGCACCAAACAGGAGGTTGAGGAAGTATTTTTTTTTTCGACAATCACATGTGGGTTCTCTGAACCCCAAATGCGACAATTTTAACGATTAACAAAGCCACCAAGGTGAAAATGTGCTTCATGGCTGAAAATGATTTTGTTTGAAAAATCGGCATCCACTTGTTGTGCGTTCTATCGTGTACCGCTCCATTTTTACTAACCCTAAACAATCAACTATCAAACGGATTTTTAATAGGATTGCCAACACTTTACTACACGAATGGTGGCAAATTCAAATCTTGCGTTAATTTTGGGACACCGTTTATATTTAATAAAGCAATTACCTTTTAATAATTTGATGTTTATGTTTCCTAAGTAAGTTGAATGTTTTATAATTTCTAAACGAGATAGACCTTTTACCACATAAAAAGATTTAAAGGAAATTAATTAACATGAAAATGAGAACAACCGTGAAATTTTGACGTAGTTATCGGGTAGGTAATTTTGCTTTTTAAGTTCTCGTTAAATGACTATTTTAATGTTACACATACTGTTTCTTATACATTTCTCTGAAACATAAAATTACAGGCGAAATTGAGAGACACAAAATTTTCTTGTACCTCTTAACTTTTTGTTTCACATTGAACCCATCCCCTTTGATTGTTCGACGCTACAAAAAGTCAATCCCTTAGGTGA
>JAPWDM010000004.1:63918346-64163346 GCA_035578155.1 Brachynemurus nebulosus | reverse complement strand
GAAAATTCCCACAGTGGGTAAAAACGGGGTAAATTCCGGGAAAAATTTCTGAAAAGTGGAAATTTAATTTAATTTACTATTTAGCGTATTATTTTGGATTTAAACTATCAAAACCACTGCTTAATAAAGAATATTTGCTAAATGTAAATAAGCAATCTTTAAACTAAAGTTACTATATAATTACACAAGCTAAATAAGACGAAAAGAGTAACATAATATTTTCAGTTAAATATGTTTAATTACTTTTACTGACAAATTATTATAAATTGATTACAATGGCTTAATTTATGCTCCATTACTCTCATTGATCTGGTCAGCAATAGAATATTTCCAAAAAAAATAGTTTTCGATACTTGTCGAAACGTAAACTTTTGATTGTAAATATCTTGTAAATGGTGCATCGTAGCTCAAAAATAACGAAATTTTTGAAGGCTTTAAGCGAAGCAAGTTGTGGATATTCTGAACAAATTGGGACTATCAGAACCTACATTTTGTTACCGGAAATTATCGATAGCGAGTTACTCATCATAAACTGATTATAATTGATTAATTCAGACCCATTAGTCAAATTGACTTTGTCACCAAGAAAATATTTTCAAAAAAATTACGTTTTCAATACTTTTCGAAAACGTAATTCGAAAATTATCGATACCGCGTAACTTGTCATAAATTGGTTATAACTAGTTAATTTGGGCTCTGTTAGTCCCATTGATCTGGTCAGTAACAGAATAATTACTTTTAAAACTATTTTTGGTTAACATTTGCTATCGAAAACTTTAAACGTAACTATCTCCTAAACCGTGCGCCGTAGCTCAAAAATAAAGAAATTTTTGTAGGCTTGAGCAAAGCAAGTTATGGGTACTCCGAACATATACGGACTACCAAAACCTACATTTCGTTATCGAAAATTATCGATATCGAAAATTATCGAAAATGACGATATTTTTAAAATTTTAGTATATAATTTTCGACATATTCGTTATCAATTTGTATAATAAAATTCTGTAAAATTGTTAGTAGCTTTTATTTCCAGTATTTTTGCTTTTATAATGACGGATTCAATTTACGCGATTTTTATCCGCGTAAACTGAATCCCTGTAGAACGGATATTCACGTAAATTGAGGCACCAGTGTATATATGTATAAAATTAAAAACGCATTTGTAAAATAGTACAGCTAATTGTAAGTAATCATTTTTACCCAAGTTTTGGGAATTTTCCCAGGAAAATACCGAATAATTACCCAAATGGGAGTATTCCCGGAAACCTTCCCATTGCTTTTCCCCAAAAATATTACGGTTTTGAACTAGTAAGTAAATATTTTAGACTCAAAGAAAAAAAAAATTAAAACTTCTTATAATATAAATTTTTAGTTATTTTACGTACATGATTTAAGTTACATACAAAGTTATATCTGTACTGAACAGAAATACATATATATACTTTATACATACATATATATATATATATATATATATATATATATATATATATATATATATATATATATATATATAATCGTGTTCTGTAAATTCACTACTAGATGGCGCTCGTAGTCTGGATACTAGCGATCCCTGTGCGTAAGTTTCTGTCTAATATGCAAAAATGAAGCAACTGGTTTTAATCTGCATGGATACATAAAGTGCTATTTTTCTACTATAAGAAACCATAGCATAACTTTTCAATTACAATTTTGTTCGAAACTTTAGTGAAAAACATTAAATCTTATTGTTGTAAATTTTCAATTGCTGTGTTAAGAACTAATTATTGTCAACAATGGAATCCATTACTACTGGTGCTTCGATTCTTTAAAAAACTCACATAATATTCTACACTCTATGAATGACGAAGACAATCGATCTACAGAACAAAAAGATTTATCATCGCCTGATAACTACAAAGAAACAAGTTTTACTCCAAAAATGGCTGGCCTCTTGCAAAGTGCACTAAACATATTAATGATCAAAGAGCTTCAGAACGCATACGCAAAGGACGAAGCACAAGAAGATAAAAATTCAGAACAAAAGCAACAACCCTCAACAGCTAATTCAATAAATGGGGGAGCTAAACGGCTCAAAGATGATGAAAATGCTAACCCTCATAACGATCATTCGAAACCTGTTGATAAAGAAGAATATTTTGATGATCCGAACCATTTAGTCGATGAACTAAGAAGTTTAACGACTCAAACGCAAATTGAAGAAGAAATGGTTAATACTGTGTGCAATTTAAAGGAAAGGCATCATATTGTATATCCCAGCTTTCCGGATTATATCGAAAATGAGAAAAAACGAAGCCATTTTAATAATTTAAAGGACAGTGACATTGGGAGGCGAATTATCTCAATAACTAGGAAGTTGGAAAAGCATGATATTATTGAGCCAGTGTTAAAGTATGTATTAAATGATGACGAAGACAGCGATGGAAACACATCTGCTAGCGACAACGAAGATACTGCGAGATACATCTAATGATGACGAGAATACAGTCGTCGACGATGGTGATGAAAAAATTGCGGATAAGGGGTAATACTTACGACCCTACAGGAGGTTTTAAATAAACTTTTAACATTTTATGAGTTGTAAACTAAACCAATAGTGTAATTTTTCAAACAGCTGTATACCAAAATTAATTATTTAATAAAATATTTTAAAATTATGTCAGTGTTATTATTTCTTACATATCACAGTCCTTAAACAATTTTAGTTATTCGTTAAAAAAGATCACCGAAATGATTGTTCTTACAACGAACTATCTAGTGTGTATTTTCTGAGCTATTAAAATAGGTAATGTTTTTACTTGCTCCTGAATATAGGCAATTAAATTGCATTGTCCTATTGACAATCTAGCACAATAGAACATATGTGCAAACTATAAAATTCTTACCAATAAGTATTTACCCATATTATTAGTGATTTGTTAATTTGAAGTATCGTTGCACAATAATGATCTAAAACTGTTGAGCAGAAAAGGGTTAATGAACTGAATGCAGCTTAATTCCGGAAAAAAAATAAAATTTCATAGTCCAAATTAAAGTTTTCATCCGCTCTTGAAAACGACGACAATTATTTTTCTTTCCACCCTGTATACGCATTTATGTATTCTTAAAGTATTAAATTACATAAAGGAATGCCACGTTTTTTTGCATTAGACATAATTTTCAATCCATTGTTTAGAAATAATATTTTTTTAGTTTTTATTTATAACTTTGTGGTCTGTATAAAACATAAAATATTTCTAATCTATGAGTGCCAGTGTTGTATTTAAAGATATTAGCAAAATTACACCTTTTTTCATATTTTCGTTTTTTAAAAATATTATTTACTGTTGTTCTTTGAATTTTTTTGATTTTGGTTTAGATTAACTTTCAAAATTTTATGTGTTTTAGTGGATAATTTAAATAAAATTTAGTTATTTTCTTTCTTAGAATTGATTAGAATTTAAATATCGCTCTGTATTACATAAATACACCTTAGGTATAGTTAATTTCCATGTGTAAACACCAAAAGGCGCCAGATCCTCAAGTAACATATATACAAGTCACACTTTTGTCGCATACGCAAAATGGTTTTCCTTTTGAAACTTTTTTTTACGAAAACATGTTATATAGACAATATATAACATGCTAATACATGTGTTAGTAGAAGAACTTCTGAATATAAGCAATATATAAACATAATAAATATTACTCAAAATTTTACTTTGCAAAATACCACTTTTTGAAAATTTTACTTTGTAAAATATCACTTTTTGAAAATTTTTTATAACTTGTTTTGATAGGTTAAATTTCGTTGGATTCGGTTTCACGCATTTTCGAATTTTGATTTTATTTATCTTTTCACCTTTAAAGATTTTTTATTATAATATTACATATATATTACCTAAATTACCCCATATAGGTAAATAATGTTATTTGCCGCTGAGCTGCATGAATGCTTTTATTTAGGCGTAGAAGGGTTAACGCAACATTAATTTTTCTTATTCCTATAAAAATGTTTCTTAAAATAACAATTTTGAGTGCTCAGTTTATAAAAAATATGCTAGTTTATCGATGGCCAAACATTTTACGTTAAGTGGATAGGTTCTTATATTTATCACGCGCATATATCAACAATTATATTTTTGAAAATAAATTTTCTAACATTAACAGAATTTTCTATTTTTTTACAATAAAATTTTCTATAGTATAAATTTCACGTATAAAAATTTAAACAAATAGGTATAATATTGCTACATATGAGATGTACCTCACATATGCGAAATGATAACTTGGAATCTGTCTCATCAGCATTTTCACTATTTATGATTATAATTTTTGTATCGTTAAAATACACATAAATTACATATAGGTAGTTAAGAAATTACTTTTTATTTTTTTTTATTAAATATAGATTAGAATTTTGAAATTATTATGAAAAAATTTGACTTTTAGAATTGAAAAAATTTAAATATGGCTCTGTATAGTTAATCTCTAAGTTTACTGGAAAAAAAATCCATCAAATTTAAGGTAACAAAGAGTTGAGATGTTCGACGTTCATATGGTTAAACATTGAATAAAAGAGTATATTAATATGCAAAACAAACAATTTATCGCTGATAACGAAATTTTTTTTATTTAAGATAAATAAAAATAATTTAAATACTATTACAGTCGTTTACAAAAACTAGAAGCCACTTAATATGTATAGTTTTCCTATACATATACATATTTAACTAATTTTTAACAATAACAAGTAATAAATTTTTTTTTGATAAAAATAGGTAAATCTTTATATAAGTTATAAAATACTAAAAGGAAATTTTCTTAAAATATTGGGAATATGTGCAATTAATTAAGACTAAAATATATCTATGAGAAGAAACTTAATGTTTAAAACTACTTTAAATTATGGATATTACATAATATTAAGTTTTTAAAATATAAAGAGTAGAATTTTTTAAATATATATATATATATATATATATATATATACAAATATATATATATATATATATATATATATATATATATATATATATATATATATATATATATATATATATATATATATATATATGTGTGTGTATTGTGAGATATGATTTTAACGGTATAGAAGCCCTTACTTTTAACGGAGTACTGTACAGATTAAGTTACAGTTTGTTTTCGTTATTGTAAGAATACGCATTCTTTCATTTAATTAAAAAAATTTACGCTATAGCGTGAACCTTGCTATAGTATGGGACCTTTAATCTCAAATTAAATTTTTTAAAACATTTGATAATAGTTTCCAAACTTTTTTCTACTATTAGCCGTTTATTTAAATTACACAAGGTTAATAATAGCAAATATAGATACACACAATTATGTGAATTTTATATCGAATCAAGTTTAGAGTATGATATTAAAATATTAGTTTGATTTATTTTTTAGGGATGGATATAAATAAAAAGATCGGTTTTTCTTTTTAAAATTTTTTTTATTAAGTATAGTTTAAAACTGCGATTTTAAGAAGATCCAATGTTTTGAATTGCAATTTATGAGTTAGTCCAATTGGCCCATTATTTATGATACCCAGTTGTGGATTGTTCTGAAGCCACGCCAGCATCTGCTTATTTAAATTGTCGAACCTGGCCGGTAACGAAATGTATCCAATTTCTAATTCCAATATTGTCTTCATTTTCGATGAATCGAATTTTGATGGCGATTGTCTCACGCTTATAATTTTATAGATTTTTCCAATTTCCATATCAAAAAGTTTAATACATCGCTTAACAGCACCAAGATGGTTTAAATCTGACATAAAATTTAATGTCATTTGTTGTACCAAGTCTCTGTTTCCGAATGAAGCACCAGCAGTAATGGATTCCATTGTTGACAATAATTAGTTTTTAACACAACAATTGAAAATTTACAACAATAAGATTTAATGTTTTTCACTAAAGTTTCGAACAAAATTGTAATTGAAAAGTTATGCTATGGTCTTTATAGCAGGAAAATAGCACGATACACTTTATGTAGCCATGCAGGTTAAAACCTGTTGCTTCATTTTTGCATATTAGACAGAAATCTCCGTTATTAATATAAGTATACCTTTTAATGACGTCAGCTAACAATTTATACAAGTTTAACCTGTTTTGAGATAAAAATATGATAAAATTATGAATCAAAGTACCGAGTTCGCAGTGGTTCAGACTAGCAACGCCATCTTTTCATGGAATTTTTTTTAGGTAAAGTGTTCCCGGTGGTTCAGGCTAACAACGCCATCTTATAACTATCAAAAAAGGATTTTCGGCGCCAAATTGTCAACATATTGACAATTTTGCAATCTTACGCACAGGGATCGCTAGTATGCAGACTACAAGCGCCATCTAGTAGTGAATTTACAGGACTCGAAGGTGGCTGCGCCATCTGTTGACAATTTTTCAAACTTGCGCACAAGGATCGCTATTATCCAGACTAGCAGTGACACCTAGTAGTGAATCTACAAGGTTCGAAGGTGGCTATTTATTAGAGAAATTTTGAATTCTTAGATTTGATTAGGTTAGAAAAAATTTTTTGTTAGGTTTGGTTAGGTTAGAAAAAATTTTGTTATGTTAGGTTAGGGTATGTTAGGTTAGGTTAGGCCCAATTTCGTTGGGTTCCGTTAGGTTTTGTTAGGTTAGGTTAGGTTAGACCAAATTCCGTTGGGTTCGGTTGGGTTTGAGACCAAATTTTGCTCCACCCACCGCCGGAAGCTTCCAGAACCGCCCCGGTAGCTCCCCCCATCCGAGGTCGCTCAAAAAATCGGGAGGTGGGGAGGTGACTCCAGAACTCTTATATTTCTACTACTACCATTGAATTCCAATGCAACATTGGGACAACTGGGGAGAAAAGTAATGTGGGATACCTACAAGGCACTAGCTGGGTACTAACTGAATACACGTACAAAATTTCAGCCCTCTAGGTTTATTTGGGTGGCTTGTGCAAGTGGTAAAAAGTTCGAAAACGTCGAAAAAGAATGAAATTGTGGTTTAAAAATGGTGGGGTGGGGGCAAAGCGGGGGTGGGGGTGGGCCCTATATATGACAAAAGGTAGCGGGAAAATATATATATATATATATATATATATATATATATATATATATATATATATATATATATACACATATATATGTATATATATATATGTATGTATATATATATATATATATATATATATATATATATATATATATATATATATATATATATATATATATATATATATATATATATATATATATATATATATATATATATATATACAAGGTGGTACAGAATTATCTACCGTAATTGCTAGAGCTGATAGAACTTTCAAAAATAATGGTACCTTTTTAACTACACTTTTATCCAATACTCAATACTCAATAATAAGGAAGATACATCCCTGGAAGGGATGAAACGAAAACCATCTTCTCATAAATATTTTTCAAACGCTTCTGAATAAAGGACTGATATTTTAGGGGTACGTATTTTGCGTTAGGAGGATTAAATTTATGTTAACACTTATTCTACCACTTATGATCAAGTGATGGTTTTGGGTGGTAGGTGTGAGATATCACGTCTTTTCTTTTTTAATTTACAGTTATTTACACAAATTTCTTAACAATATGATTCCTTACCAATACAATTCCACGCAAAAGAGGTATACTTGGTACATTTCGATAAACAATACCGTTTTCGAGGAATTTAAAGTAGAAATATCTATTTCCAAATTATCCCCTAATCATAAGTGATGGAATAATTGGTACCATAAGTTTAATTATCCTGATGTTCATACGCACCCTTACAAATCCATTATTCAAATGTGCCAAAAAAACTTTAAAAAAAAGAAGTCAGTTTCGTTCCACCCCCCTTACTTTATCTCTCTGATTATTGAGTTTTGGGAAAAGTGTAGATGAAAAGGTACCATTATTTTTGAACGTACTACCAGCTCCATTAATTACGGTATATAATTCTGGACCACCTTGTATATACATATATATATATATATATATATATATATATATATATATATATATATATATATATATATATATATATCAGACATTTTTTTTCTACAGAATCGTTTTCTAGGGGTTCGAAAACGGATAGCGCCCCTACTCTCGCCTCTCGCCTTTTTTAAGTATAGGATGTATAAGTTTAATTTTTCGAAGAAAATTCGACTAAAAAAATTCATTTTCGACAAAAAGCAATAGATAGGTACATGCAAGTTGATACTTCAAGAATTGACTAAATAAAAATTATGTCGAAATATTTTAGCATATAAATAGCGTGCTGACAAACATATATTCTTACATCTTAGACAAAATGGCAATAATCGTAATTATTCTCATGATTAAAAAGCAAAAAAATTAAAATTTAAAAAAAATTAAATAAATAAATAAATAAAAAAACATATATTGCAGTATACCTGCAACTGATGATCGCCAATAAGCGTGAAATATGTTTTCTAATTAAATTATTATTCATCAAAATATTATATTAAATTCATATTATTAAACCGAATTACATGCGTTGTATTTGTTTGTATGTCACTGGTACATAAATATTTAATGTATTTAAGAGAGGATACATATTTCCCCTATTCTGATTTTCTAAAACGAGTGCAGTTGTCCATCAGGTTTAAATCATAAAGATTTATTGCAGGATTAATTTTGGGTCCCGAGTGCAGTTGTCCTGCGTCCATAAAAACGTCATATCTGAACGGTTAACGTCATGAAATAATTGGAGAACTGTCAACAAATGGGAAAATCAAGTCAATTAAGAAGCGCCAGCTTCCCACTAATAACAAAAAATCGCACTGCTTGTTTAGCTTGTTACTTTTTTGATTTAAAGATTTAAAATTTAGTAACCGAGCGCATCGCTGCTAGTTAGTTAAGAGAGATCCGTAATTGAAGGTTCTACTGTAATAATAATAACATCTAATAATTACGAGTTTAGTTCCAAATATCAGTATGTATTTGTCCAAAATTTTCTTTAGACATTGATAAAGTCGTGATTTTTGAAATTATGACATTAAGTTAATACGTATAGAGTACACTTACGTCGCGTCGTGTCACTGCTAAGCAGTAAGTACTATGACAGAAAGGCTATTTGCAGGTATATATATATATATATATATATATATATATATATATATATATATATATATATATATATATATATATATAGGTTTTCTTTTTTCGTATTTTCCTTTATTTATATGTACATATATTGGATAAAAATATTTTTCATTTCACAAACAAAAACCCAACTAGATAATTACAAAAAATAAATTATTGAGAATTGCAATCAGTTCGAAAGGATTTTGCTATTTGGTTTATTTTTAATTTAATGTTATATTTTTATCTACATCTCTATGTGTAATCAATACCTATATTCAGGGGTGATTTTAGAATTTTTAATTTAAGTAGGCCTGAATTTTTCTGTATTTTAAAACATGTTATGTAAAATAATTTTGCCCATACTATACATTTTATTCTTTAAATATTTAGTGTACCTACCCCTACATCCATCAATATGATCAGCACTATAAGCTGTTCTGTGTCTCTATAAACGTGAAAACAGATTTAGTGTGAGGACAAACTAGGACGGGCGATAATATAATTACTTTATTGCTGTTTTTGTGTGTCGTACCGGTTTGTTCGGTTCTTTATCCTTTGAAAACAATGTAACCAACAATAAATAAACACATACGTAAGTATAGTTCTTTTCGGATACGCACAAAATATATCACGTAGTTCCCAGGACCGGATTACAGAGTAGAGCAGTATGTTGTTAATAACTCAAAAAACACTCCTTTGATTTTGATGAAACTTGAGTGTAAGTAAATAGTATAAGCAATATTTTGTATTTTTTTCAAAGGTGTCACTTCATTACAACTGTACGAGAAATAATAATGAAAAATATTTTTATTGATTTATCATGTATAATAGTCACGCAAAAATCTGAAAAAATATATAATATACCTTGAACAATCCTCTAACGATTGCCCTTTAATTCATTTTCTAGCTTTTATAGTTTTCGAGGTATAAAAATTTAAAAAATGTATTGCATCGCGAGAACCTTCTCGAATACCTCGAGAAAAGTTCAAGGTCAGGGGCTAAATCTTATATACATATATCGTAATTATATCAAAAGCCCTTACTATCGCACACATCATTTTGAACCTTGGACCCAAAGGCAGTTTTGCCATTGAAATCTCGCTATATCCTTTAATAAAAATTGATATAAATCCCAGGAGCATGAAAATTTTTTAAATTAAATAAAAACTTTTATTATAAAAACTAATTTATTTATTCTTTTATTATAAAACTTATTAAACTAATTTATCAGAAAAAGTAGGGATAATTTTACAAGAATTATACTGCTAACAATAAGCCCTAAATTGCACTGAAAGGACAAAGTTGATGCAACTTAAATTAAGGTACTCAAGCGATGCGTGTCTTAAAGCGACAGCTGCCGGATGTCGCTCATGTCGTATCTTACGTGTCGTATCTCCTAGATGTGCTGCCGGGTTAAGAGACGAATATAGAATATAGGTAGTAGCTATATTTTTTTAATGATCTTATTAAATACGATTATTTTATAATGCTCCAATTAGCACGATTTTGCTTCAAGTTCCTAGCTTTGGAGATATAGGCGTGCTGAATTACTACCGAATCTATATGGACACTGTAGTGTACATAACATGCGAGTGGAGTAGAGATAGAAATATTGTTTCTGTATTCTGTGGCCAACTATGTCGCAAAAAGAACCGACATCATACTATCTTCGGAGCCTGTCAGTATACTACTGCAAGACACCAGGAGAGTTAAGTTTTCTTTTTATTCTTTATTTAGGATACGTGCGAATATAATATGCTCATATTGTTTTTTTCATCTCCATTACACCAAAAATTTCATACAAAAAGGAATGTTATAGGAATAGGTGTAATACCTTCGAATTAGGTTATGTGCGGGTATGATAATATGATCAGGGTTTTTCTTGCGCCAAATTCACAAAAAATTAAATATAAAAATGGATGTGATAGAAAAAAGCTTATTTTATTTATCGATAATTTGTTGTTCGATTATGTTGTCTGCGATTATTTGATCGTGGCTGTTTTGTCGGTACTTATTTTGGTATGGAGCCTCACATTTATTGCAACTCTATATTTAAATAAAAATAGGGATAAAGAACTGACGGTCAAAGGTGTACCAACAATAAAGAAATACGACACTGCAACTCCATTCATACGTATTGTAACGCTTTTGACGCTCTCTTTGACTACACTAAATATTTAGGTAATAAACTTATATAATAAAACAACCTTAATTTCTGTCTACTAAAACAAATAACGAACTACTAGAAGTTACTGTTTCCAACTTGGTGTCATGTTGACTTTAAAATTTGTTATAAAAATATTTTCTGTGTAAATTTATATATAGACACACGAGATTGTATTCGATCTGAAAATCTTGAGAATTTTCAATGTTTGTGAAATGCCAGAAAATTAACTGTGGATAGTACTTAATTGAAAAATGTATTTATTATTTTTGTACTAACTAAGTAATCTCATTATCAGTTCCCATATGTTAGATTGATTTTGCTTGTAATTATACAAGGTAGAAACATATTATGTACGTATAAGCCTAAAAATACTAAGGCTAATTTATTGAGTCGACGGGTTTGATAAGATGCCCAATCTAAAACGGAATCAGATTGATGGAAAAGTTCAACATTATACAAAGTAAGTACTAGAATTATAATACAATATTAGATTTGGATATTTTTTCAATAGGTATTTATAACTGTTTTATTTAAAACAATATATAAATCTAACAGAAAACTAATACAGCGTAATAAAACATTTTCAGGTGAACCGTATACATACTTCTAAATTTTCATCAAAATTTAAGTTTAATCCAATCAGTATTTTTTAGAACTGTTGTAAAAAATAGATAAACAAACGAAACTTCAGTAGGTACTACAGACAAATGAACAAAATAATGTCATTACTTAAAGTGTTAGAAGTTTTATTAACATAATAAAAGAAGTAATCAGTTTAAAAATAAAATGATCAAGAAAGCATCGACACACACATATAGGATAACAAATACTATCAAACAGCTTAACAAAATAGTAATTGGCAATCAACTAGTCCCCAAATGGAAAGGTTAAATTAAATACAATGAAATTTGTAATTACAAATCGTCGAATAGTTTTAAATAGATATAGATTTTACGTATAACCAAATGTGCAGTCACCGTATAATTATGTGTTAATCAATAAATACACTTACGAGTTACAGATGTATTAGTGTTGGTTGTGTATTTATATGTCTGTCTGGGTAGCTCTGTGTAACTTTGTGTAAAGTTGATTTGAATTATTTGGTTTGTCAAATATTTTCACGAGTCGAATTTAAATTAATGTCTGTTCAAGTAAGTCTGATAATACTGAATTTAATTCAATTTTAATTAATATTCAAATTATTTTTAAATTAAGTTTTTAATCTAAAACTAGGATATTCGACGTAGCGAATTTCCTACGACTAGGCTACTGCAGTTTAAGAGTACTATTAGTAAGTGAAATTAAAAAGAAAACTCTTTTTAAATAACTTTTTTAAGTGAAAAATTTGTTTTTAAGGCTAAATTTTTTTACAGAATTTCTTTACATAGGATCTATATTTTATAAAAAACAATTTTCCTTTATAATTTTAATTTTTCTTTATGATAGACCCCCTTTAACCCTACGTCATTTTTTGAATCATCTTTAAGACATCAGTTGCAAATAAAGTAAAATTTATTGCCATGACAAAGTTACCGTACTTTTCCTTCGCTATGTACTAATACTAGCACTTATCTGCGGCTTCCCATGTGTGGTGTTTGAAATTGACAATATTAATACGTATGTGGCATACTTACATCGTGTCACAATTGAGAGCCGCTATTTCTTTGGGCAATTATCCTACTGGAATATAATGTTTTCCGCGGTAAAAGCATCCCTGTTTCCCAAGCCATCGATACCTCTTTGAAAAGTTTTAAGTTTGCTAGTTAAACTGTTGAGGTCTGAAAGCAAGACGAACAAACGAACAAACTCACTTTCGCATTTATAATATTAATAAGGGTAGTCTACATGGACGAAAAAGTACAGTTAAAATTTTAATATATTTTTTTTAATACGTAAAAAGTCTAAAACTGTAAACTCCACTTATATTTTTATCTATAAAAACCCACAATTTTGTTAAAACAATTTACTTTCCCTATAATATATATAAATATATATATATATATATATATATATATATATATATATATATATATATATATATATATATATATATATATACATATATATATATATATATATATATATATATATATATATATATATATATATATATATATATATATATATATATATATAAATTTTAATGAAGTAGATTTTCGAGTTCTAGAGGCTCCAAAACAAATTTCTGCCATAGTCGCGAACTTAGGTCGTACCATAAGAGCTGCTGTAAAAGCTAAATTTCCAGAATGGAAATTCGCTAAAACGATCATTTATTATTTCATTATATTTTATGCTAATCATATTCTCATTCATCCTAATTATAATAATTTAATTCAAAAAGAATTAAAAAAGTATTCCTTTACTATTAATGGGTAATGAATCAATAACGGATACATTTTCAATACACTCTATCACACATAACCATAGAAATTAAAAATTGCAAAATATACCTAAGGCAAAACCAGAAGACCAAAAATTTAGAAAAAAATCAACAACTTTCTTTCCTAGTAAAACAACAACTTTCATTACGAACAGTCTATTCATTAGTGGCCATACGAGCCAAAACATGTCACAGATATTTAGAACTTTAAATAAAGTGGTATTGGCAAAGTAAAAATTGTCTTTTTTAGGACTAAAAGTGATAGTTTACTCCCTATTATGAGAGACTAAATCATGTCTTTTAGTCCCGGAATTGGAAAAAATATGTTACTATGGCTATAAAAATAAATAATATCTTATTACTTTCTTTGACACTGACTGACATTCTGAGATGTTGCCGACGGTAAATGCCATCGATGGGTATACGCTTCGAGGTATTGAAGGTATTTATACTTATACCTTTCCGCACGCAAATACAATAAATCACGCAAAATTTAATCAAAACACGCAAAGCCGCCTCTTGATTTTTCATTTAATAAATATTTCATAATTATTTCTACAGAAACGACCAACAAAATAATTTAAACAATTTTTCAAAAAAAGAAAGACAAACACTCAAAAATATTATTTTAAAAAGGTTGAAAAAATAGTAATAATAACGTGCGCTCACTACGATCGTGCGCTCAACTTCGCTCTCGTGGGCAATCGACAACTTCCCGCACTTATTGCATAATATACTATTTTTTATTTACTATTTTTTGTTTTAAAAATATTTACTATCAACGTTTATAAAATAATATTTAATTATTCCTTCATTTACCAAACAATGCAAAAGACACAATCTCCTTGTATCTTCAAAGCAAACACTACAATATCCTTACGTCCAAAGCAAAGACAGCAACCTCCATCAATAAAATTGATTTTACTCTTAAATTACTTTACTAATACTAGTTAGGCTTAAAACAACAGCTTTAATAAATGTTTTGTCACCAACTAGTAACAACAATTTATTGGTTATTAATTGAAAAGGATCAAAATTTAAAAAAGATGATTTCCCGAAATATGGCGCAGGTAGATGTTGCAGACTTTGCTTTTATACCCCTCAAATATTTAAACATTAAAACTAAAAGTGTAAATTTATATTATGTAAAGACATACCATATATATCTACCTACGTAAAGAAATACAAAACAGAGAATAGGTATGTCGATAAAATTGATTTTTGCTGTCATAGAAATAAAAAAAAACTGTGGATAGAATTCTTGTTGTGCTTTACATTTTTTTTTTTTTTTTTTGTTAAATTTTTTTCTTTTTACAAGTAAGCGATCTGTATATAAACTTTTTATCTTTCATTACAATATGATCAATGATTGATCTTCGAAATGGCAAAAAAAGAGGGAAAAGAAGAGTGAGTGAGATAGAATGAGCAAAAAAATAAAATAAAAGAATAACATAAAAAACTAGAAACTCAATAACTGAACATGTATAATAATAGTAGGAAAACTATAAAGAGATTTTTCTTGAAAATTTTATTGTTACTCATTTTTTTTTTTTGCTTTATTATATGATAGAATGGTTGGAAAGATGAATGATTGGATGATGCAAATCAGGCAAAGTATGCAGTTTTTTATTATTATTTCTTTTGCTGAGTTCTTTTTATTATCACATAACAATTATTAAATTGGATCATGATGGAATTATAAGTATTTTAACAAATACAATATCCGCGTCCATCATCATTGCGATAATCACAAAAGGAAATTACTCATTTATAAACTAGTTAAAAAGGAGCTATTGAAACGAAAAATTGTTAAGTTACTTACAGTACGTTTTAGAAACAAACGGGTAATACATATAATTGATTTTCTTTCTTGTAATAAAATCATTATCATTTTTAAGTTAAGAAAAAAATGGATGGATTTGATATTTTTAGCCGATATTTACCTACTTTAAACAAATATTGGTATAATAATAAAATCTTACCAAGAAACAAAATGTACTTATATTGACTATCACAGTTAAAAATTTTGTGTTAAAATTAACACATTTCACATGTCCAGAACGGTCCACTAAATTTTTTGTGTTATTTTAACACAAAGCATATATGTCAAATCTTTACGCAAGATTTGTGTCAATGATTTAACACACAAGAGGATATACATTTTGTGTTAATTTTTCAGATTTATCAGAGTTAGTTGTTAAACTTTTTTATTCAATATTTTACTTTCACTGCATCTTATGATATTTGAAATCGTCAAAAATTATAACAATTTTATTCATATACAGTAGTCACTATGAAACTGTGCACTACCAAACTGTTACACAACCACCACTCGTGTACGACAAACACAATCAAACGCTGCATGTCAGTACACACAGAATGTTTGTTTTGTTATTGTCGTAGTACTGGTACATGCAGTAAACTAGCCACTGACGCCTACATATTTTTTTTTGCTTATTAAAATTAATAAAACTGAATTAACAAAAAGCAAAAATTTAACATTCTTACTATTGAAGGTCGGTTGAAAATGATCAAAAATATACCAGAAATCCAATGGTACGTAGTGGTTGGTGCAAATTTGAGGGAAAATACGTAAAATCGGAAGATCAGGGGCGTCAGCACACTTTTATGTGGAGGGTTGGTAAATATTATGTATCTGAATTTATTTAAAACAAAACTATTCTAAGAAACAATTTACAATCTAAAATTCGGTTGTATAGATAAACGAAATTGAATATTATATTAATGAATAACGAAAAACCAACTTCATCATCGAATTTATCAGCGAAAAAGACGCCAAATAGTGAAAACTGATAGAAATTCTAGAATATTCTATTCATCAACTAGCAGAGATATCAGAAAATAGAATTCACTATTGAATTGGTCACTAAAAATTAGATTAAGCAGCGCAATTTGGCAGAAATTCTAGAATGTTCTATTCGTAAACTAACAAAGATATTGAAAAACCGGTTACACCATTTAATTGATTATCGGAAAGAAGACGAAATATCACAGTTTGATAAATGTTCTAGAATATCCTATTCTGGCTGACGAATAGATCATTCTAGAATGTTTGCGAAAATGGAACATTTAGTTTATATTAGTTTAATTTTGGTTGGACAATTAAATGGTGCACAGTGAAAAAATGTGTGTTAAAATTAACACATTTCACATGTCCAGAACGGTCCACTCAATTTTTTGTGTTATTTTAACACAAAGCATCTGTGTCAAATCTTTACATTTGTGTCAGTGATTTAACACACAAAAGGACATACAATTTGTATTGATTTTACACAATTACTTAGTTATAATTTTACAACAATGATGTGTAAAATTAACTGATTTAGATTGTAGAAGTTTACTCAGTAAATGTGTTGGTATATTATTTTTTAAATTAGTATTTTTTTATTTATTTATTATATAAATGAAAGGAAAGAGTAAAAAATAATTTTTCAGTACTTAAACTTTTTATTTAATATTTCTACAAAGTTGTTCTTTGATGGAAATAATGTTGCAACAATACCCAAAAATTGTAAAGATCGTTGTCAAACTGAACGTGGAAGGCAAAATGGTACGACTACTCTTCCTTCTTTACCTGATCTTCTTTGCCCTTTAAATGTGTTCTAGAACGCCGAATATTCGATAATTTTTTAACTAATTGAGCATCACTATCAGTATTGGACATTGCGACGTACGTTCAACAGAAACATATCTATATATATATAGAAGGAGACGGAATATTTCAAAATCAAAAGCGGATTCCTAAGGTTAAATTGGTTTTAATTATTTAGATATTAAATATTGGTAACTTAATTAAAAATATTATAGACCATACCACATTGGATCTATCTTCTTCAGAAGAATGATGGTGTCTTAAAGCCCATTCTAAACGATTTTTCTTGATTTTGTCGGAGAGTCAAGGCTTCTTCCTAGCTTTGCGGCTTTTTAAACCTGCTTCTGTGGGTCTTCTTCTTACAGTTCGAGAACTAATTGGTTTCCCAATGTCTCCCGATAAAACTGCAGTGAGCTCAGAAGAAGTTTTTTTGCGCTCCTTAAGTGAGTCACGGATAAGTTTTCTAATCTGGCGGTCAGTAGTAGCGCGTTTTCTGCCCGTTCTTATTTTGTTTGTGTGAGAGCCAGTCTCCAAGAACCTTTTAATTGTAAATTGCACTGCACATCGTCAAACTTTTATTAATTTAGCAATCTCTATTTGAGTCTTCCCTTCTTCATATAATATTTGGATTTTTATTCGTGTTTCTGTGTTAAGTTCTGGTTGTTTCGGCATTTCGTATTAAAAACTGTCTCTACTATACGAATAAACAACACTCAGCAGCTTCTTGTTAACCTGAAAGTTAATAACAGGCTAACAAATAAGTTACATTATTTTTCAAAAAACTTCAAATTTCACATTTTGTGGGCCAGGTGTTTTATGGTACCTTAAAATCCTTTATCAATTGTTTAAAATTAACTCCTAGTATTGCCTTTCATTCTATTATTAGACAGAAAAGTCATTTTTAAATTAATTTTAGAGTTACACGTGTTTTATGGGGGTGCTCAATACTTTTGGCCAAGGCTGTATAATAAAAAAGATGAGAGTAGTTCTTATTATTAAACAAAACCGAAAAATTATAAGTTTTTTCAATTATTGACGAATATAGTTTTATTAATCGTTTAAAAATGAAATAATTTTCTTATATTTTAAGGTTATTTTGTTACAGATTCAGTTACAAAAAATTATGTAAGCTTACTTGAGATTGTATATTATAATTTTAATATACATGTAATATTCATGTAATACTCAATTCTCTTTATATTAAATTTTCGTGTCTTAAATTTCAAGTATTCCTAGAAAGATGTATGAAGTTTTGTCCAGCATAAATTTTAATGTGACTATATTTTGGCATAAGTTGTTTTGGATACTTCACTTACGCCAATTTTCATATATATTTGGAGATTTTCCCGTAGATACATAACTCACTTACCACTTACCAGGTACTAAACATCGCAAGTTCGGTAACACAAACAAGCCTGACTTTAGATTTCCAATTATAATTTATTATAATAAGTATATGAAATACAATATCAAGGAAGCATTAATCTAAGCAAAAAATTGATTATCAGATAGGTATTTTATTTGATATACCTATCTTAATTTATAGTTGTAAGTCTGAAGCCGGTTTTGTTTGTGCAAGCAAACTTGAGACGTCTGCTAGGTAAGTATTATAAGAAAGACAAGAAGACATTTTTGGAAAGACATTTAAATTTTTCTACGAATAAACTTTCACAGTTGGTGCATACTTACGACAAAACACTGTTCAATACTTGAAAATATTGAATATTCAGTTTATTGGTAATATTTCTGTATAGTTGTACATAGCATGTAAATTCATATGTATGTATGTGTGTATAATATTTAATATGTATTTTATAGTAAGCTTATAGTATAGCTTTAAACCACTTATATCCTCGTCTACATTTAGATAAGACAGTAATTAAAAAGATATTATGCACGTCTATTCAAATTCAACTATGCCATGTAAAATGTTTGTATACAACTGCAGACAATTAGACAACATACGTATGAATATAATATGGTACTCGTAGATCCATCTTATTCGAATGTTTTCAATTAAACTATTAAAACAAATTAATTAAGTAAGATCCATGTTTAGTTTTAGAGACTATTAAGGTTGGCCACTTTCTAAAGAATTTAATTATTGCTTAAAGAAGAAAATTTTGTTGTGCTAGTAAACTGCTTTAGACAAATGCGACCATGGTCTTTGTCAATCTACGCACACAATCGCAGTAAAATTTTAATTACCACCAGTTGCGGCCCATCGTTTCATTTGCGCAATGTTATTTGAATTCCGAATTAATTTATTTTTAAATCGTATATTGCGAAATTTTGTACAAAATTAATTATTTATAGTGTCTAACTCTGCTCGCCAAACAACCCTAAAGTAAACATTTTCATATTTCAATAGCATGACCGATTTCTGATAGCTTAACTAATATTTATGGCTCTAGAGCTAGACTTACTTGAGAAGCTAAGTTGGCGATGGGCGACGAGCAATCACTTTTGGGTCAGTATAAAATTTCTTCGCTGTACACATCTTTCATTGTAGTATTAAGCATATTTATTTATGTACGTCATATATACATATATACAAAATGTTATAAATTGCCAATTATGAACATATACTACGGCCGATTTGTTCCAAGTCCACTTTTCAAAAATTTTTTCTAGATGGTTATTTCGTTAGTTTTGGGCGTTGAAGAAGTGGAACCCACTATCAGAAAAAAATTTTGAAAATGGTCTTGGTACAAACCAATACTCAGCTGACGATATCTCGAAAGTAGACTGTGTGCCTGACAAGAAAATACGTGGGTGATTCTACTTTTTAGGTCCTTCAAAAAATTAGAATTGTCTCCAAAATAAGGAACGTTAAAACTCTATGCAGAATGAAGATACAGTCATTCATTTTATTTAAATAAAGTTAATAACTCCTATTTAGATGACCTACCTACATTTACTTTAATTTTTGATTTAATTTTTTTTATAAAAATGGTGTTTATACTTGGACCTATAGTATAATATATAGTATAGTAATAATACTTGGACCTATAACGTTTTTTAAAAATAAGTTTACTGAAACCACACAATTTTATAAATAAAAAAGAGAATTAAATTGTTACGCATAGTAATTAGAAAGTTAAATTTTATTTATCTGCAGAATTATTTTTTTTGGCGTGTCGAAAAATTATGGCGAAAATTTAAGCATCCTTCGTCACGACTATCAAATATTGCTATAAGTTTAAAAAAAAATAGGTCAAAAGGTCATGCGTTTCGGTGAAACGAAACACCAAAGACCATAGATCATAAAGCGAAAGTCAAATCAAGTGACTGACATAGAGAGCTTGTCATTTTTTTTACCTCAAGCAAGAAAACCGACTGCGTGTGTTTATTGAGTGTATCCTTCCTCACGGCTTTTTCTGGTATGTATTTAACGAATTTCAAAACGTTTTTACGGTAAATATTATTTGTAATAATGTAAGCTTTACAATAAACTCAAGTTTTCGATCTAAATGATCGCTGTTCACGATTAATAACGATTTTGTTGGAAAATTGTCTCCGTCACGGACGTATCCTTCGTCACGGTAAAATGTGACAATGGGAGACATGAAAGTGGTGAAGGATACGATAATAAAATAAGTATATATTTATTATATCAGTGTTTGTATATCAACTAAATTTTTTAGTTAATTAAGTTGATTATTTTGGTCAACTTTCCTAACCAATTTTTTTATATCATAAAAGACAAACAACGAAAAGCACACTCCAATTTCGCAAATCAGAAAAAAACCAACTTTTTTTATTTTTTTTAACTGATATTAGCAGAACATTATATAAATATTATTTAAATAATAATTTAAATTTTATTATTTAAATTTAATTTAAACATTCTTTTCTGTCTGGATTCAGTAATCCGCAAAAAAAAATATTGGTTTTAATATGAAACCGCGCTGCTGGTCCGCAGATAACGAATCTAGGATAATTTTCCTACATTCTAGTCGCATGAAATCTACTAAATGGCTTTCTCTATTTATTGTTTTTTATGGTTGAGACCTAAAAAGTTGAACCACCCATGTACTATATAAAAGAAAAACGCCGTGAGCAACGGGACCCCATCACGGAAGTCGAATTTTTCCTTTAATCTTCGGTGTTAAATGTCTATAAGCGAAATGTAATTGAAAGTCTACAAGCGATTTGTCATTTTGGTGGTTTCAAAACTGATGATGAGTTTCCGGTTAACCGGGGCTTTAAAAAAAGGTTTTAAGTTTTTAAGGGCTGAATCTCAATAAATTCCAATTTTGTGCCGATTGCTGTTAGCAGGAAAAAAGCCAACACAATTCGTACGAGGGCATTCCTACCCATGCTTATCGGCCAATTGCCTTTGTGTTTTATTTTTATATATTAAAAAAGGAACTTAAATAGTAAACTGGAAGGCCTTTATGAAGATATTTTTTCTTTCCAAAAAATCCAAAATTTCTATTTTATAAATAATAAAAATCCAAAATTTCTACTCTATAAATAAACAGTGACTTTAATAACATTTCTAAAGGTGGTGAGGACACCTATAGCAGCTGCCCTTGGCACCCGTGAGGGATATTTATCCCCCATTGGTGTGAAGGAGGCTAAGGGTTCCAGGGGTAGTTTATGCGCAATACAGTAATCTTCGGATTCCATTAGCCTCTGACTACCCAAGATCGGCACCGTTCCTTCTCGAGGTACCACCGTTTTCACGAAAGGTGTCGGATCGACAGTTAATTTTTTCAACCTATCTTTTTATTTCGTTTCGTTTTTATTGTTTTTTGTTTTCGTTATTTTTGTTTCTTTTTGTTTCAGGTTTTCTTTTATCTTTTGTTTCTTTTTTGTTTTTGGTTTTGTTTTGTTTTAGTTTTTTTCAATGTTGTCCCAACTTCAAGTCATCTTCGGGACACACACTAGCTCGTGTGTGGCTTAACGGTGTTGCCTGGAAAAGGGGATCCTAGTAACTGAGGGAAGCCGTTACTTGCGAGTACGGCGGAACAACACGTCACTTCGGCCCTGGCTTCAGGCATAGACCGTGGCTGCGGTTATGCACCGGCCGCAGTAAATTCGAGCGCCCCGGGGTCGTGCGTGTCACTGGGGCAATGGGCTTCGTCCCTAGGGCCCCTCATTTCCGTATCCCTGGCGTGGGAGTCCCACGTCCCTTATGAGGCTCCGTGGAGGGTGGGGAGCGGGGTGGGGGTTTTTTGTTAACATTTTATGGGAGACGAAAAAAATTCTTTTACGGGCGAGTCCGGGCCCTTAAACACGGACGCGAACGCCGCTCCACCGCAGCCAACTGGTGGTAGCGAAGGTAGCGGGGCTTCTTCAAGTGCCTCAGTTACAACATCGGTAGTAACCCCACCGCCCAACGGTGGTGGCACCAAATCCTCGGGGGGTAACCCTCCTCCTTCGAAGAAACCAAAAGGGAAATATCGTGGACGTCCGATGAAGTTGGACGCCCCAAGATCGTCAGTGTCAGAATTTGTTAGATTTTTAGTCATAAAGCCGACGGAAGGAGACTTCAGTAAAATAAGTCCCTTCCTTTTGGCGAAATTGGTCAAAGAGAATATTGGGCAGGTAAAGGATGCCAAACTATCGGGCAAAGGGTTGCTCGTGGAGGCATACTCACCGGCACAATCCGAGAAGATTTAACAACTGAAATGTTTAGGGCAGTACGCCATAGAGGTGACACCACACGGGGTATTAAATTACTCTAGGGGTGTCATCATACACCCTTCGTTGGCGTACTGCACTCCTGATGAGATAGTGTCGGAGATGTCTACACAGGGGGTTATTGAAGCTAGGAGACTCAAATATAATAGGGGCAAATATCCTAACTCGCCTCTTATACTGTTAACCTTTAATAAGACCACTCTGCCAAGAGAGGTGGTCTTGGGTCTCTTTAGCAAAATAGACGTTCGTCCGTACATTCCGGCACCGATGAGGTGCTTTAATTGTCAGAAGTACGGACATGTGTCACAAAGGTGTAACGTCGAGCAACAGATCTGCGTGTGCGGTAGGCCGTTGCATGAAGGACGGCCATGCGACGAGCCAATAAAGTGTATAAACTGCGGGGGCAATCACTCGGCTAAGTCGAGGAATTGCCCTATCTTCAAGCAAGAATCTGCTATTCAAGAGCTGAGAGCCCTGGAGAAGTTAACCTACCCAGAGGCCAGACGTAAACTTCTAGGCAATACGCCGCGTCGCTCAGCTCTTGAAGGATACGCACGCGCTGTTGCAGCCCCCACCCCTGCAGCGGCTGAGAAATCTAACGAAATCAAAGAATTACAAGAATCGATACGACAGATACAAACAACAATGTTGTCTATGCAACAGAGCCTATTGCGCTCAGTGGGTGTGACTGTACCAACACCCACAACAGCCGCTGTCGCGCCAGCTAAGGCCCCTGAGGCGAAGAGGGTAATAACGCCCACACCTCAAGGACCAATTGTAAGAAATGTGGTGTCTTCCCCCGGGAAAAAGTCTTCACCTAAGAAGACCACACCCGGGAGACGACGTAGTAGTGAGGGGGAAAAAGAGGTGACCAAACCAAGGTCCCCCAAAAAGGGATCCGTCACCTCAAAATCGGAGACGGAATTTCTTCCGCCTCCACCAGCCTTGGCGACTCCAACATCAACTTCAGCGGAGTCGTCACGACCGGGCACACCATCACGCCCGGTCGCCGCCCTCGCGAGTCGCTCTGAAATAACACCAATGAGCGACTCGGAAAGCGCCACAGCGTCGGTACGTTCGGGGATCAAGCGCCCAACGTCCGACGCGTACACGAATACCTCGGCCACAGAGTCCGATAATTCGTACGCCGAGGTACGAATTATTAAAAAAAAGAAAGGCTGGCCTAAGGGAAAACCTAGGAAGTAGCCACACTTCCTAGGGAGCAACCCAAGTAGTAACAGAAATGGCTATCATACAGTGGAACTGTAATGGTGTTAAGCACCATTACTGTGAATTGCAGATGCTTCTGGCTGAGCACACGCCTATGTGCGTGTGCCTCCAAGAGACACACTTAAAGCCGGCGGAACAATTTTCAATAAAAAATTATCATGTCCGCCGGCACGACGTACAGCCAGACATCAGGGCGAGGGGGGGGGTGTTGCCATCATCATTAAAGATGGCGTTGCTTTCCGGGACCACCCGTTAAACACCCCCCTACAAGCTATTGCAGTACAATTTTTAAAACCGCCCCAGTTCACAGTATGCTCGGTCTACCTACCAGACTTCGACTGGAATGTCGAATCCCTGACCGAGCTTACATTGCAGTTACCACGTCCATTTTTGTTACTAGGCGATTTCAATGCTCACAGCCCCATGTGGGGCTGTAGCACAAGAGACGCCCGTGGAAGACTCATAGAACGGTTTCTAGATGAGTCTGAAGCGGTCTTGTTGAATACCGGTCAAGGTACTTTCATTAATGCAAGAACCGGTGAGTTGTCGGCTATCGACTTATCACTCGGCTCACCGGTCATGGCACACCGTTATGAATGGACGCTGGCGTCTGATTCATACGGTAGTGACCATATACCGATTATTTTGAATAGTACCACGCCGATGACTCCACATTCGTCTTCGCCGAGATGGCGTCTTCGTCAAGCTGACTGGGACATGTACGTCGATTCATTCCGTACACCCGAGCTGACTGGAGACGTAGAAGATGATGTGGAGCAAATGTCCTCCAGTGTCATTGAAGCAGCACATAAGAGTATACCTATGTCGCCCAACATTCCACCTAAACGTCGCTTACCATGGTGGAATGAAGTCGTGAGAGTAGCAGTTGCCGAGAAAAAGCGGGCGTACCACGAACTCAGACGTCGCCCCACGCACGAAAATGTGATAGCCTACAAGCGTGCGCAAGCACGCTGTAAACGCACTATAAAAGAACAGAAGAGGCTATCATGGGAGCAATATGTTTCGGCCATAAATACCTCCACCACCACCTCAGAGGTATGGAGAAGAGTGAGGGCCATTACAGGGAAATCCTGCCGTTCACCTATGCCCTCCCTTCTCATCGTCGACGGTCGGAACATCACTGACCGCGCAGAAATAGCTAATTGTTTAGCTAAACACTTTGAGCGCGTCAGTGGCTCCCAAAACTATGACTCGGACTTCCTGCGGATCAAGATCGAACACGAACAAAACGATCTTGATTTTTTCTCAGATGAATCCCTCCAGTATAACCAACCGTTTTCTATGCAAGAATTACTGGAGGCGCTTTGGGGATCTGGGGACACATCCCCTGGACCTGATGAGATCCCCTACGCCATGATCCGGAACCTGCCTTATCCTGGTAAGTGTAGGTTACTGGATCTTTACAACGAAATATTTAGGCAAGGCGTTTAGCCTCCGCAGTGGCGGGAAGCTACCATCATTCCGCTGCTAAAAGACGGTAAAGATTCATCGCAACTATCCAGCTACCGTCCAATATCCTTGACTTGATGTTTCAGCAAGGTATTGGAAAAAATGGTGAACAACCGTCTCGTCTGGTGGCTGGAATTCCACAACCTCATACCTAAACATCAATGTGGGTTCCGCCGATACCATTCGACCACGGATCATCTTGTTCGCCTCGAGAATGCCATACAAGACGCCTTTCTCCAACGAAAACACCTTGTGGCTGTGTTCTTCGATTTGGAGAAAGCTTATGATATGACCTGGAGGTATGGCATTCTCAAGAAGCTGCACGACGGGTTTAAGAGGTAACCTCCCTCAGTTCGTTAAAAGTTTTCTGACTGACCGTTCTTTTCGTGTCCGGGTAGGTGACACTGAGTCTGAGGCCCACTCCCAGGAGAATGGTGTTCCTCAAGGCTCAACCATTAGTGTCACCTTGTTTTCCATCGCAGTCAGTCATATTGCAGCTTCAGCCCCAATTCGTCGTTGCTTGTACGTTGATGACCTAACCATATTCTATGCAGCCGATTCCATCGAGGATACCCAACAACGGCTGCAACAAGGCATCAACGAAGTGGTGACTTCTGCAGAAGCTCTTGGTTTTCGTTTCTCACCTCAGAAAACATCGGTGGTTCACTTCTGCAGAAAGCGCAACGCACATCCGGATCTTGTTCTCACACTTAAAGGATCCAATCTTCAGTGCGTTGATAGCGTCAGGTTTCTAGGACTTATTTTTGACAAACAACTTACGTGGCGCCCACACCTCCAAGCCTTAGCTGCGAGTTGTCGCAGGACAATAAACATGCTTAAGTGCTTGGCTGGTGCAACGTGGGGTGCGGGCCGGGAGTTGTTGCTTCGCCTGTATCAATCGCTAGTTCTGACTAGGATTGATTACGGTAGCATTGCTTACTCCTCCGCCCGGGCGTCTGCGCTTCTACTCCTAGATCCTGTTCACCATGCAGGCATACGACTGGCTACGGGAGCATTTCGAACGAGCCCTTCTATGAGCCTCTGCGTAGAGTCGGGTTTTCCTCCGCTGCGACTGAGACGTGAGCGTCTCTTGCTCAACTATGCAGCGGGGGTATATGCAACACCTACGCATATTAATCACCCGACTCTATTCAGATATCGTTTACAGGGGCTCTATGGTCGACGTCCCACCATAAGCCGACCAGTGGCCGTTCTAACGCAGGAGTTATTAGAGAGTCTGCACTTACAGTTCGCCAAGGTACTTCCCAAACGTCCTATGGAAGTACCTCCTTGGCTGATCCCTAACGTAAGGTGTCGTTTCGACCTGACTGGTCTCAACAAGGAGGAGACCAGTTCAATCGAATATCGATCCCGCTTTTATGAGATCATTAGCGAACTTGACTCTCTCTGCGTATACACAGATGGTTCCAAAACAGCTACGGGTGTTGGAAGTGCCATCGTCATTCGTGACGATCCTCACGCTTGGTCACTTCCTCCCCAGGCCTCTGTGTATACTGCAGAATTATTTGCTATTCTGCAAGCCCTGCGATTCTGTCGAACATCCGAAGACAGCGCATTCCTCATTTGTTCCGACTCGTTGAGCGCGTTGCAAGCGATCTGCCACTCTCATACCATCGATCCACTGGTGCAGAACATCCGAACGTGTCTCTACATGCTCCGCCAAAAGAATATCACCTTCTTTTGGATTCCCGGACATGTAGGCATACCTGGCAATGACCTCGCCGACCAGGCAGCACGTCACGCAGCCGAAGTCGGTGAGCCACAGGACATTACCATACGCCCAGAGGATCTGAGAGTGTGTATTAGATCCGCGATCGAACATAAATGGCAACGTGAGTGGAACAACCTCACGGCTAAGCTCAGACAGGTGAAACCTGAGGTCCGAAGAACTCCGGCACCTGTAAATCTGAGCCGGCGAGAGAGTGTGGCCCTGACACGTTTATGCTTGGACCACACGGCGTTAACACATCGTCATCTTCTCGCCGGTGAGGATCAGCCAAGGTGCACCGCCTGCGGGACGGCGCTGACCGTGAGGCATATAGTTGAGGAATGTGTAACCTTTGAGCCTTTGCGCCAGAGGTTGCAGCTCCCAGGTAGTGTAGCCGAAGCTTTAGCTTATGATGCAGTCTCTGAAAGAAAGATGCTTGAATTTCTCCGAAATTCGCATCTTCTTCAGAGACTTTAGGGGCATTACATCTCTAAATTTTAGGAAGTTGTCTCTTGATTCTCCCCCGATAGTTCAACTTATATTTTTCAGCTTTGTTTTAAATTATATGTTTCATGATTTTGTGTGCGTCTTATTTATTAACAATACCCTGTTCCAGCTGGTCTGGCAGGGTACTTTTAGTCTCTCGTTATGCCACTAAGGGCCTTTTACACCCTCAGTGGTACTGTTGTTATTTATACTTTGTTATCTGTTTCCGTTATTGTTTTTTAATGATGTGCCACCGAAGGCCTTTTACACCCTAGGTGGCACATCAGTTGTTGTTTTTATCTGTGATATTTTGTTATGCCGCTGTAGGCCTGTTGTTAAGGCTCTACAGCAGTATTGTTTTAACTCCTTATTGCTTCACTGGTCGGCCTGTGGCCTCCCAGTGACGCAATAAGTTTCTCTGTGATATTTACCTGTGATATTTTCTCTAGTCGTTTTCTGTGTATTTCTAGTCGGTTCTCTCCACTCCGGGGCCCTTTATACCTCGGAGGGAGTTCCAGCGATGGCTTCCAGGCCTTGGTGACCGGACGCTCTGTCTAGTACTTACTGTACCGTCACCAAGGACTGTCCACTCTTTTTAAGCCCTGGGATGGCAGGGCCCATCGATGGATTTTATTATGTGTATGTTTTGTCCCTTGTCTATCGCATTTATGTGTCCCTGTCTTTACGTGTTGTTTTTATTATACCGTATCTGGCGGCGCATGCCCTTAGTTGGCGATGCCGCCGGGTGCTGCTGACCGCGCCATCCACCGGCAGCAGTACCCCAATTTTAATCAAGAAAAAAAACATTTCTAAATTATTTAATATTTGTGTATTGCATTTGTTATAAAAGTAAATTCATTTTTTGTAAAAAATTTTAAAATTAGTATTCGCCTACTTTGTATTAGAATAAAAATAATGCATTTAAAACGCATTTAAAAATAGCATTGAATTCCGATGTAAAAATGGGAGAAGTAGGGGGAAGAGTAATGTGGAATCCCTAAAAGGCACTAGCTGGATACTAACTCAATGCACGTACAAAATTTCAGCCCTTTAGGTTTCCTTAGAGAGTCTCTAGACGTATTAGAAAAAAAGCAAAAAAATCAAGGAAATATTGGCGTAAAAATCGTGGGGGTAAGGGTTAAAAGTTGAAACCCCCCAAAAACAGTGTCTGGCTATTAGCTTAAACTGTACACAAAATTTCAGCTCTCTAGGTTTATTTTGGGAGATTTTGACCCGACCGAAACAGTTAAAAAACAATAAAAATCATGTTCTATTTAGTATAAAAATTGTGGGCTATTTAGTATAAAAATTGTTCTATTTAGTATAAAAATTTCAACTCTCTACGTTAATTCTGGGGGGCTGTGGGCGTGTTAGATCCAGTTAAATCGTTTTGTCCCCCTCTACTCCTTCCAAATCATCCTAGGGAGCTGAATTTTGGATATGTTGTAGATAATTGACCGAAACATTATTTCCAACCGGTTCGGAAAAGTTTTATTGTTTTACCGTCCCGCACTACCCCTTAAAATTTGGGTCGGATCCAAAATTTGCCCAAAATTTGACCCCACTTTGATAGTATTGTTGTGCATCGGAATGAGCCCTACTTACCAAATTTCAGCTCTTAACTTCCATAGGGTGGCCCTACACATATTCTACGGGTCCGAAAACGGATAGCGCCCCTACTCTCGCCTCTCGCCGTTCTTATCGTATAGGCGGTATAAGTGTAATTTTTTCAAGGAAAAATTCGACTAAAAAACCAACAATTTATATTAGCTGTGGAACGCCAAACTTTATTCTAATTGTGATTTTCGTTCAAAATTTTTTTAATAACATTTCAATTTTCTTTTTTTTATATAAAACGCAGGCAAGAAGCACATTCTTTTTTATGTTATTTTAATGTTCTCATGGTACTGTACAATTTAAAAATTACATTTCTTCCACTCTGCGCTCATAGACAAATACAAATGAAATGATTTTACAATTAGAAAATTTATCATCATCTAAAGGCATAAAATAAATTTATTGAAGTACCACCATGGCACAAACTTATTGAAACATGTCAGTTCGTCGTTCGACGTGTAGGATTGAGAAAGATGAAAATTTTCCACTTTTACATAGGCGACTAAGGTATTTATAAAATATTTCTCCATAAAGAATCGAGTGATATTTGGAGAATAAAATTCAAGCTAGGCACACAGCTTCCAAAATATATCATCTCTTGATACAATACAATTTCACCATTGTACTAACCTGGTACTGTGAATGCAAAGTAAGGGTAAGACTTGCTGATTATTGGGCTCATATTGTCTCCGTAATATGGTATTTAAGTTATGGTCGATATCAAGATCATAGTACTCGAAGAGTCTCGTGCGACTACAATAATTATTTAATGGATGCAGACATTGCAGTGACGAGAATGAAGACTAGATAAGGAGTGTAAAGTTTAAAAATGTTGAAACTTTCGAAACTATCCAAATAAAGCTGATTAATAAATAAATCAGAAGAAGGAATAAATATTTTACCAGAATATTCCCATTTATTCGATCATACTATTTACTTTCATGTATACCCAATGCACATATAAGAATTAATCTTGGGGTTGGGGCGAAAATAAGGCCTTATTGATACCTTTCCTTTCAGAAACCTTAAAATTTTTTTTCGCCTGTCTGTTAGTTCCCTGCTTATGTTTGGTTAAAATAAAAATAACCAGTTAATACATAGTACCTATTTTATCAGTGTCACTGATATATCAAATAGCTTTTAAACATTTTAAAGTTTTCCTCTAATTAAAACTAAATTAATAAGTAGATATTTTTATTTTTAATTATTAACTTGTAGTTATTACTACTTGATATATTGTAATTAATTATTTTAATCCAACAATTATATTCGTAAAAAAAAATATTAATTAAAACTTCCCTGTTGTAACTTCAAATGCACTTGATACACTTGATATAATTTTTCAAGTGTTTATATATATATATATATATATATATATATATATATATATATATATATATATATATATATATATTGATAATTTATTTTTCAAACGCTATATGAATTTTAATTAACATAATGGAATGGTCATACATGCCAAAGTAAATGAAGTGTTCAAGTATCAGCTAAGATGGACATTAAGTGAACATATGAATATTGGTGTATATGTATAAAATACGAACAAAAGTTCGCCATACATCAATAATGTTTCACAAGCCCTCGATAACATTTGAAATTAAAAATATAACTGCGTCTCGCATTAAAAGAGAGGAAAATTTCAAGTCAATCGGCTGAAAATTGATGCAGTTATCTTGCTCACTGTTTTCGAAAACGTAGTTTTTAGAAAAATCTTTGTAAAGTTTTAAAACGTATTTATCGTTTTGTGAGTTTATTAATGTAAATTGATTATTTTTTGTAATGATTATTGATAAAAATTTAATGCTTTAAAAAAATTATTTAAAAATTTTTTTTCCTAATTAGAACCGTAATACAATAGAAAATCTAATTTTAGCTCAAAGTTAAATTAGGAGTGGATAGATAGATATAAAAGTTTTGCTAATAGGATTTTTGTCAGAATCCCGGAAAACTTCATTGTATTTCCAAAAAGTCTAATCAAAACGGCTTACTTCTTGAAATGACAAATCAAAAGGCCGTATTTCTGATATGTCCGATCAAAGTGCCGTATTTCTAAACTAATAATTAAAAAAATTACGTTTTTATGTATATTTTTTTAAAATTAAAAAAGCATATCATATTGTGGCCTTAACCTTTAAATGAACGTACATTTAAAAAAATTTTAGCATTTTTTAATAGCAACGGGCAATTTTTTTCGATTATCTGACACTTTGTTTATGACAGAAATACGATCTTTTAAACAAACGCTCCTCATATATAAACCTGAAATTTTTTAATTTTATTTTTATTTAGGGACTTTCCACTGTGTGACGTCAATTTTAAAATTTTAAGTGAAATATGGTATTTTCTTTAGTGGATACCGAATTTTTATTTTATTTAGACGAGTTTCGAAATTTTTTGATTGTCAGAATGTTCTAAACTGGAATCTGAAGAGACTTGGGCCTACATTCAATTTACAACTGATATTCAAAAATCACCTTCCATTCATAATTTTACAATTAATGTTTCTGAAAAGACCGCCGATTGCAAATAAAATTCAGGTACAAAAAATACTCATTTCGAGTTATCGTAGTATAATAGCAAATTACTGATTTACCCTTCAAGTCGCTTCTGAAAAATTCAGGAAATTCCAAAAAAATACAGTCACCGATTAAAATAAAAAAGACTCAGGCCTGGGGGCTACACTCCCCCCCCCCTCTTCTCGGCGCGCATGAATCATGTGTATAATGTGAGAACAAATTGACAGTAGCGTAAATTGGACAGTTCTAGACCCACAACCTTATGGAAAATTAACATTGCCACCACCCACCACCTTATGGAGAAATAACATTGCCACCACCCTCAAGCTCGTCCACTTCGGCTAGCTATTTTCAATGGCCCGGGTCAGATTTTGGTTGGCGGGGGTATGTGGCTAGTTAAATTTTTGGCAGATGGTTTCTGATAAATTTTTGGCAATTGATGTATGTTGTGTGGATTGCCTATATTAGTAAGTAATATTATTTAAATAAGACAAAATGTCATCGATTGGTGTATTCGATCTTTGGTACTTTATTTTACGAAACGAGTGAACGAGAGTAGAGAATAGATTCGATCTCGGGTCTTTTTGCTTACGATGTTGTGATATTAACCGTTGCGCTACGATACATATTCATAGTGTATGAATTAAATATTGTAGATATTCTACGTGTACGATAACTTAATATATGCATGTCACTAGTTGAGCATGTGATATCTACGTGTTCACTGATTGATCACTTGATATATGCGTGTTCACTAGTTGATCGCGTGATATCTACGTGTGCTGACAGGCAATTTTTCCAGTTAATTATAAAAAATTTTTCCACCTTAAATTCATGTATGCATGAATGATTTGATATTATGTTGTTTTCTTGCTCACACAGAGCATAACGTGAGTTTCTAAGAAAAATTTCCTCGGAAATTTGGTCATATGTAAGAAATAGATTTTCCGATTACATCATTTTACCTTTGCTATGTAGACTAGGCGTAGCCTTGACTGCACACTTTACAATTTCCGTGTCACGTTGACGCACATGATTTTGTGATCAATTGTCTAAACAACGTGACTTTTCTCTATATAAACTTTTCATTACTTACGAATTTTATAATTATCTCCAACTTATTGCTAAAGTTCTATTTATTCGTCAAGAATTCCACAGTTTAATTGTCTTTGTTGTGAACAAATTTATTATTGTGAAAAAATGGAATTCAATAAATCACAAACCACGACCAGAAATAACATCTTTGACGCCCAACAAATTTGCGAACAAGATCCACCCGCTGTCGACCAATCAATAAGCGAGTTAAATGAAACTGGAAATATAAAATCGTGTATAAAGGCGAAAACTATGGTTTTAGAGAAGATTTATAAAGTTATCGATGTCAGCCGAGTACAATCGAAATTCGACACTACGAGAATGCAAACGGTGGTAGAATTAGAAGATGTATATTTAACGCCGCCGTCTCGATTTGACAACATGAGTGAAGAAAAATTTAAACTGATAAAATACTCACCGCAGATGGGCATTATTAATAACGGTCCGGTTGGAAATTCGTATTCAATTGAATTGGAAAAAATTGATTTATTTGAATATTATAATAATTCTCCTTCATATTGTAATAATGATAACAAATAAGATCTGTAATAAATGCAACTTAAAAATTATATATATTTCTTTTATTTATACATATCTTTTTTCCAAAAATAATGTTAATTTTTCAGATTACTTATGCATAGTCTTATTTCTAAAATAAATTTCACGTCTGTAGTTGTGCCATGTTACATTTGCATTTGATGGAACCCTTTTAAAAAATAAAAGAACATTCGTGTAGTCTTAAAAACATTTTATTAACAAATGTTACATATACAGTTACTGTATCAAAAATCGTATATGCTGAATATTGAAATTTTCCTGTAACATTTTGTATACAGCCAAATAACCCTGTAAGTTCACTGCTGGCCTTGGATCGACGTATTGTCTGCTACTAATATTCTGTAAAATCCACTTGAACAATTGATCGTCTTCCTCGTTACACCTTGGAACGAAGCTAAGTGGAGGAAGATTGTATTCTTTCACAATTTCTAATATAGAATTCAAGAGTTCCGGTCGAACATATCTTACTGCTGTTCGCATCCATTGTATAAGATAGTGCGTCATCATGTCAGATCCATCTATACGGTCTTCTTCAATATCAGATTGAGTAAAAGTATAGTTGAACAACTAATCAAAAATTTTCGTAAATGTGTTCCATTCAAAAGCCATTTTTATTTTTCCCAGGATGAAAAATTTTATTATCTCTTGTTGCAATCTCCATATTGCGTTTTCGAATGGCTTCATCCAGCATCTTATTCAACATTCGATGTTTTACTATCATGTTCTCTTTAATTTTTTCACTCATTGTTATCTCCACAATCACCACTGTTGTGTTGCCCAAAAATTAATAAAAAATCTTCCATTTTTAAGAATTATTTAAGTTTATATTATGCTCTTGCTATTTTGTAATCAAAACCAGAGTTTTCTCATATTCAGTGCCGATAAAATATTTATTTAATATCTTCTATATGGTTTAAGATACAATCCTTCGCCAACAATGCTGCTTTTGGCATCAAATTCGTCTTCAAGGTCAGTATATTTTTTTTATGTTGGTCTTTAGTTTGAAGTCCAACTAGCGAAGAAAATTTTTGTTTTCTAATGTTAATGGTTATTGCTTACTTTCCAATTTAGTAAGAAGCTGTAAATTGTTGGCTTTCTGATCGGTTATCACCAGCATGTTGGTTAAAATTAATTATAAAATACTGTATGACCAGATGATGTTTCCACTCCAGTTATCTTTTCGCAATTGACTATTAATTGTTTCCATATGGGTATTTAAAGTTTAAACGCATTCTGTATAGATTAAGATATAGGCCTTCACCAGCAATTTCACCTTCAGCATCAGATTCATTAGTGTCGGTAATATTATTTTCATTGTCATCGTCATCACCATCATCATCATCATTGTAATCAATTGCTATTTTTCCTAACACTGGTTCAACGATATCAAATTTTTTCAGTTCACAAATAATTGATATAATTTGCTGTCCAATTTTTGTTTTCTTTAGTTTATTAAGGTTTTGCTTTAGGTCGTTACGTTGTTTTTCATTTTCCACATAATAGGCAAAATTAGTATTATTAATATCGCTTCCATTCATTAAATTGCGAATTATTCCAAATATTTGATCTCCAATTTGTGTAGTACTCATTAAAATTTTTAATTCATCTACTAATGTATTTGGGTTACACTAATATTTTCTTGTAACATAATGTTCATTATCGAAGTTACTATACTTCATATGTTTGGCTTTCACGTCTTCAGTTATCGAATTGGGTGGTGAAGGTCGTTTTTGTTCTATCCTTTTATCTTTTCTATTATCTTCTTCTTTTTCTCCTTCTTCTTCTTCTTTTTCACAAACATTTTTAAATTCCTTGATCATTAATAGATCTAAAGCTGTTTGTAAAAGTCCAGTTAAGTTTGGTGTTCCAGTGTAATTATTGAATGTCGATAAATCTTCTGGTCTATTTTCACCAGTCCAATTATTTTTCCCATCTTTAGATTGTACCATGTTATGTGAATTTTTTAAAGTGTTAAATTTATTTTTTATTGCTTCTGCTACAGCCATCATGCTTTGATCAAAAGGATTCAAGTTCCGATTCATTTCCTCTACGTGTTTAGTTTGAAACACTGGTGACATCCTTTCTTCTTCTTCTTTTTCTGTACTGCTTCTTCGAAAGCTATAGACATTTTCGCCATTACTACCTTCGTAATTTGATTTCGATGATATCTGTTGTCCTAGAAATTGTCTGTTTTCGGCCTCGCTTATGTAAGTGTCATTGTTTGCCTGCTGATCAGCAGTATTTTCAAACTGATTGCTCATGCTCACGTTATTGTATGATGAAAATTCCCGCATATTTAAAGGTTTGCGTATCGTTCTAATGTGGCGTAATAGATAATCTTTCCGTTTAAAGTTTCTACCGCATCGCACACACTTAATCATTTTGACAGATGTGAATGGTTCAACTGACACCACAGGACTGGTTAGTTTATATATCAGTAAAGACCTAAATAGACTAAGACACCCACCACCACCGTCACCTCCGAAACCACCGCCGCCGCAACCATCGCCGCTACCACCACCACTACCACCATCGCAGTAGAAACTCGATTTATACGCTTCTCCCCTTTTTTGTTCTTAAATTGTTTAAGTAATTGATATACTCGTATATCCATTAAAATATTATGTTTAGGACATGAAATATTAAAAATGGATAGATTAAATGTACCACTGTGTACTAATATCCCTGCTGTGAATTCATTAAATTCATAAAATTTATCTTTATTGAAAAAGTATAGATAAGCATTACTATGTCTAAACACTGATTGTGTATTTTTATGAGATATACCGGGGAAAAGATTTGATGTAAGTTTTTGTTTAATTATTCCGAAATCGCACTCGTTAATTTCGGAACAGTATAAATTATCATGAAAAATATACGTTTTTCCAGGGTACGTATTTACTATTCTATTTATTAAAGCAAAATTTGAAATACCATTAAAAACAGAAGATATATTTTTAGGATATCCATCCATTAAACGCATATTTGGATATGTAATCATATATACAATGTTATTTGCTATAATAACTATTTCACCACAAGGTCTTCTATATGCTATGGATATCTTAGTTACATTTACTGCTAAAAATCGTAGGAAATCGGTTAATAATATCGGCTTTAATATCCTATTACTATCGTTCATATCGATAGTCCATATCCATTTTAAATAAAATATATACATTCTTCGGTAAATAATAAGAAAACTGTTTAAATATTTCAAATCATACAAAACAGGTAGTTTTTTAGGGATCTTAGGAATTGTTGATAACGTAGTAGTAAGTGTACTAGGAGCAGATGTTGGTGCTGATGGTAGTGGAATAAATTATGTTTTCTTCTCCTCTGATCCGTACAAATTTTGAATTTCAATAACATCATCCACAGATAATTATCGACTCCAGTTTGATCTGTAGAATGCGTACATAATAGACTCATTGTTAGGTGAATAGCGTAATGCAAACGTGTGGCCGATCTGGTGAAGTAATATCGAAAACAGATTAATTTTGTTCGATTCCTCAACGTGTTTTTTAGTCCATGGTTCGTCGCTATCCATCGCTATCCATATGTATTTCAACAGTCCGATTTCCGCGAGGAAAAAATGCATGTGCTAGCACACCTCCTGGACCATCAAAACTATCGTTACATATCTTCCGCTGTTTATGATATGTATGCCAAAACCATTTGTTAGATATTATAATATCTGGGTAATTTTCATCGTGTTCGAATGTTAATCCACTCTGATCTTCCCACATTTGAAAGGTTGCTTTAGTTATCTGTAAAATCGAATCGTTTGGATATGCATAATGCCATTTTATATGTGTTTTATTCCATCTCTCTGTTTGGTAAACATTCAGGTCGTCGTTGTGGTTGATATGATCAGGTACACCACATCTGGGTGAATTAATCAACTGTAACGTTTGAGCGTCGATAAGGTCAGAAACCGGTAACTTGTAAAACTCCTGAAATAGTGATAGCTTTGCTGAAAACGTATATTCCAAAGTTACAGTTTCGTTCGTTAAATATCCATAGTGCTTTAGGTAATTTATAACATATCCTTTACCATTGGCTTTAACACATAATACAAACAAGATGATAAAGAACAATATTTTCATGATTAAATTTAACAGATTTGAATTGTTCAATGATTTACGATTGAGTAATTAAATAATACTAAAAATCACGTACATTTCATAAATGATATATTTAAATAAAAAATAAATCTGTTTTTCCGTTGTTGGGCTCGCTTCCATTTTTGAATCTATTGTTGAATTCGTATTTATTATTGTGTTTGCTTTCGTTGTTATAATTTTTGCTTCGGGAATTTCACAATACCTAATAAAAAATGTCTTTAAAAAGAGACTTAAAGAAAATACCTTTAAAAAATCTTAAAATTAAATGTAAAATTAAACATTAAAATTTAACTTAATTACTGCTTGAACGCACACATATTAAATAGAAAACAACATCATATACATACATATCAAGTGCATATAAGAAACAGTTTTTATACATTATAAATTTTCAATTGATGAAAAAAGTATGTATGTATTTTATATGAATTTATAATTAAGTAGAAAATTTTTTTACATGTTTTATTTATAAATAAATCTGATTTGTACTAATATATTATATGTAAATATCTCTATTAAATTAAAAATATTCATATAATTTTTACTTTTTAATCAAATTAAGTAAAATTAGACGTTGAAATTAAATTAGCTACTGTTACTTATAACGGATTTTCATATCTATCGGATATATCTTTAATAGGAAATAAAAAATTCCCAATAGATGATACATGAATGGATTGTCTTGACCATAAAGTTATCATTAAGTGGGAAATTTTTATTTTTATACATGTCATATACATACAAGCGATCTTAGTAGGTACGGGGCCACTTGAGAACGGAATGTAATTGCTTATATTCAGGAGCAAGTAAGAACATTGCCTATATTGGATAGTCCAGAAAAATGAATGAAAAGACGTACACAAGAAACACATATAACATTTGCATAGTTAGTTGCAAAAGTAATCATTTTGGTGATCTTTTTAACAAAATATTAATAACCGAAGTGAACGACCTCGAAGGTGGTAGCTATGTTATTTCTCCATAAGGCGGTGGGTGGTGGGCAATGTTAATTTTCCATAAGGCGGTGGGCCTTATGGAATATTAACATTGACATAGACTATACAAAGTTTCAACGATAACTTGATAATTTTATAAATATCGACCTGCTTTATATGCTATTATTTGGTGAAAAAAACACATTGGGAAAAAAATCACGTTGCTTAGACATGGATCACAAAACAAGAATTTTCCAGTATTTGTTCTAGAAAAATTATGTGGCATTGATGTGTGCATTCAAGGTTATGCCTAACCTAAATAGCAAATGATGCAATCGGAAAACTTATTCCATACATATGGTTAAATAACCGACTACCACAAGGAAAATGTGCAAACAACATAATATGACGTAATCGCGTGAGCGGAAAACTTTGAGCAAAACCGATTTGAAAGATTTTAAGTGTAGCACTAAATAATTTATATACTGATAAGGGTAGCACTAAATACTGTAGGCATTGCAATTCACCGCCTTAGGCAACAGTTGGTTGAAACATGTTTGTAGACTTAATTTACATACAGATCAAAATGCCAATTGTTAGAGGATATTCGATATTTAATGCATCCAGAGCCAGCGAAGGCCATGGTGTAGCGGTTAGTATCCTCGTTTCGTAAAATAAAGTACCAAAATTCGAATACACCAACCGACGACATTTTGTTTTATTTAAATAATATTACTTATTAATATGGGCAATCCACACAACATACATCAATTGCCAAAAATTTATCAGAAACCATCTGCCAAAAATTTAACTAACCACATACCCCCGTCGGCCAAAATTTGACCCGAGCCATTGAAAATAGCTAGCTGAAGTGGGTGAGCTTGAGTTATGTTAATTCTCCATAAGGTGGTAGGTGATGGCAATGGTAATTTTCCCTAAGGTGGTGGGTCTAGAACTGTCCAATTTACGCTACTATTGACATTTCTACTCTTGAACATTTATGGACGAAAGTAAGGCATTTTACTTACATTTGGGTACAAAAAATAAAAATTTGTTTAATAAACACTATATTGTCCTAAATTTGGCTTCTTATGGTACTTATACTTGACATAAATACCTATGGGTATATAGGTACAGGCAAAATCTGCTATATAATACACTCGACATAAAATACACCGCGCTGCGGAAAAGAGATGGAAAATAGAGTTCTTATTCTTTTTATTCAAAAATGTTGACATATTTATTGTATAGTATGATTTTTATTATTAGTAACATAAACATGATATGAGATGTGATTTATTTATTATTTTTTATTACCCATGCGGGAGAAGTACTAACTTGGCGCACACATTTCTGTACGCAAAATAGCTGTTTGCCCACTGTACTCATCCCACATACATTTTTGCGTGCGGAAAGTAACTTTCCACACGCAAAATTTAATCAAAACTCACAAAGCCGCCTCTTGATTTTTCATTTAATAAATATTTCATAATTATTTCTTTAGAAACCACCAACAAAGTAATTTAAACAATAATTAATTCAGAAAAAAAAAAAGACGAACACTTAAAAATATTATATTTAAAAGTAATAAGAATGTCAAAAATAGTAATAATAATAGAAAAAAGTATGTGAAATTCGTAATAAAAAATACTATGTCCAACTCATGCAGGATTGTCGATTGCCCACTCACTACGTTCGTGCGCTCAACTTCGCTTTATATGTATCAAGAGTGCACTTACCGATGATATAATTTATGACATGGTGTGTCGAACGATGAGAACTGAGAACACAATAACATAAATGCATAATAAGTACATAGTGCGTGTGATAACTGCAGACATAGTACGCAATACATATCGATGCACAATCATTTTCCAACTTGTTTGACCCTTATTTTGCTTAGCATATTTTTTATATTGCGATTTTATTTGATTCTTGCAAGTTTTGTATTTAATATGTAGAAATTAACTTATTTTTAATATTATTTTTTTAAATCTTATGTTATATTCCATTGGTCACATCCTGTATACTAGTGCTTAATATAAAATACACAGAAAGAGAGCCACGTTTGTTTATGTACCATATATCAGATCCAAAGTGTATTTGTACATACATATTTTGTTAGATGGTAACAATGTAATTAACAATAAGTACTTTAATTGGTTTTTGAATAAACTTCGGTACGCTTACACGATATTATAATATTACACGACAAGTATTAAAACTTGTAAACGAAACTTTTTATTTTTGTTCGATTTTATTTTAAATATGTAGCTAAATACACGGTAGTTAGATGTTTTACCTGTACGGGCTGAACGACCTGTATTTATGTATAAACACATTACAGTAACATTTAGGTGTGTGTGTGTGTGCATCACATACACCTACGTCGTATAAACAGAACAACTACAGTACCTATAATATAACAATGTATACTTATAATAACAACAATAATAATAACAGAGCAATCTTTTGTTGCAAAATGGTTTAAAGAACAATTACGAAATAAAATAAAAACGAATGAGCACTGATAAAGGTAAACAAATAAAAAAATATGTATTATGGGTAGATTTGGTTAGCTATGTTAGAATATAATGTTTGTTTACGTATGATAGAAAAATAGAATAGCGGTGTTTATTTATTTCTATAACAGTTTTAGCGAATTTCGAAAACTCGAAATTCAGTTATTACGTCCGGTGTCTCGGTGGAACCGAGACTATAACAGAAATATGTTTTGAGGTCCCTAGAATACGAAAATGATATTCACTAAAAGGGCATAGCCGCGTAAGATAGGAAAAACGGCCCTTGACGCAAAATTGATTGTTTTTATAGGAAATAATACTTCTTAGCCCCAGATGCATTCCTGCCAAATTTCAACCCTCTGAGACTAATAGTTTATGAATACACAAAGAGACAAAAATTTTCAAAAAAAATTTTTTTGACGAAATTACTGAGCCGATTTATTTGAGTTTAATATATATTGTGTACCTACCTTACGCAAAGTAATAAAAAAAATTAACGTTATATCCCTTTATTATACTAATTTTTTTAAATTTTTAAATTTAAGTAATTTTTTTTTTTTTTTTTTGGCACTTACGCGTTAGCGACACCCACCATTTTTTGTTCAATAATATGTCTCTGAGTACTCTATAACATATATTTTTATGGAAGAATTTTAGTTGGTAGAACATAGTGATATTTCAATACAAATGCATTCCATGTTCGGTACTACATATATTACTTATGTATAAAAAGGACTATAAAGTAAAATATCTACTCTATTTCTAAAATAATAGAACTACGTACGTTCGTAACTACGATAAACTAGTTTAAATTTACAAAAGTCCACCGTTATCTGCTGTTTGTCTTCTTTATTAATAAAACAAAATAGATATTGATTTCCCTTTTCTTAGAGTTTTTTCCTTTGTAAGACGTCAAGTGAAACTTTGTTAGCTCATACACCACGTCTTACGAGGTCAACAATTTCATACAAAGTTTATTAGCTGTCAAAATAGTATACCAGTTGGTCATTTCGTTATAATTTCCTATGACTCGTCATCGTGTTAACAAAAGAAGACAAACAGCAGATAAAGCTAGCCGTTTGGCTACGCTTGTTTGTCGTAGTTATGAATGTATGTAATTTTATTACAGAAAAAATTCACTTTCTGCACCCCCTTAAGAAGTGCAACAAAAACATCAAGTGAGAGGGGCGAGTTTCTTCAAGTAAGTTATATGTACCTACATATTTTTATAACTACAACAGGTTTTAGCCTGACTGTTGTTATTACTACACATTATTGAAGTTTTTGTTCAAATTTATTAAGTTGATGTTGATTATTGTATTGTAATATATGTAGTACCGAACATGGCATGCATTTGTATTGAAATATTACTATGTTATACCAACTAAAATTGTTATAGAGTACTAAGAGACATATTATTGTACAAAAAATGGTGGGTGTCGCTAACGCGTAAGTGCCAAAAAAAATTTACTTAAATTTAAAAATTTAAAAAATTAGTATAATAAAGGGATATAACGTTAATTTTTTTTTATTACTTTACGTAAAGTAGGTACACAATATATATTAAACTCAAATAAATCGGCTCAGTAATTTCGTCAAAAAAATTTTTTTTCAAAATTTTTGTCTCTTTGTGTATTCATAAACTATTAGCCTCAGAGGGTTGAAATTTGGCAGGAATGCATCTGGGGCTAAGAAGTATTATTTCCTATAAAAACAATCAATTTTGCGTCAAGGGCCGTTTTCCCTATCTTACCCGGCTATGCCCTTTACATATATATATATATATATATATATATATATATATATATATATATATATATATATATATAAATATATATATATTATATATATATATATATATATATATATATATATATATATATATATATATATATATATATATATATATATATACTGTGTGAGTTTTTCGAGAGTTGCCATTTTTATTACAGCCAAACCGTTGATTTAATCGAAAAATTGTTCAAATAAGAGTTGTAGATATCGACGGGGGCAACCGATTGCTATAGTCACGAGCTTTATAGCTCTTATGGTTTTCGAGCTATGATACAAACTTATAGATTTTTAAATGGGACTATATATTAATTTTTCGGTAAAACGGTTCTAATACATTAATTAACATAAATGAGCAAAACTTTTTTTTTACCCAAGTTTAATTTTTTAATTGTTCTTTAATTTATCAGTTAGGCGGTAAAAATATGCACATGTACCTGAAGCTACTTCAATCGATAGTGTTTTTCTTAGTTACATTTCCATTACATCCAAGAAAAGAACCTTTTCCAGTACCATTGCTATCATAAAAATTTGTTTGTAATAGAAATGGCAACTCTCAAAAAACTCACATGGTATATATATGTGTGTGTGTGTGTGTATGTGTGTGTGTCGCCACGATAACTTTCGAACGAAACGTTTAATCCTTATGAAATTTGGTATGGGAGCTGGATGTTAATCTGGCTCGGCTAAGTTCTTTAGCCAGACACATCAGATGCCCAGAAGTAGGTTTTCTGGCCATATCATTTTTATCATTCGATCCTATCATTAGACAGTTCGATTTTTACATCATCGTTGAAAACGAAAAAAAATTATTAATAAAATGTTCTTATAATTTTCTTTCTATGTTAAGTAATTTTCGAGAAAATTGTAATTTTTCACTTTTGGACCACTTTGCTCTCTTTGTGAATGTAATAAGTAATTTATATTTCTGTCTCAATTCATTTTAAAATATAGAAAACTCCCCCTTTTTACGATATTTTACGAAAACAAGTGATATCTATTCAGATGTATGTATTAATTGCATTATAAAAAACAAAGTTCTGTCTCACCTTCATTGCATTATAATTAACAGAGCTCTGTCTCAATTTGAAAAATTAAATTAAGCAGATTTCTTAAGGCTACCTATGTAATGAAGATATATTTTTTTTTTATTGAATTTTAAATGAACACGAAATTGAAATTTGTCATAATATAATATTATTAAATATAAAAAAAAATAACATAATACGTATGATTGTACCCATGGAAAATAATTTTAAATGGATCGATTTTGAAAATTTTTTCACTAATAATCATTAATGTTGGAAAGTTAAATAATTTTAAATGGATTTAAAGTATCTTATGTGAGATCCGTCAAGGTTTTGGGTACCTAAAAACGCTAAAAATTAATTACCCAATCGATTTTGAAAATTTTTTCACCGTTAGTAAGTTAAAGTATTTGAATTAATTAAGTAATTAAATGATGTCGACAAGAACATTAAGGACTTCCATAAGTTATATGAGATCCCTAAGACCCTTTTCTTACTGTAAGAGTACTAAAATTATTTTAGATGAATAAAGATTATGTTGTATGAGTTTCGCCAGGGCACAGTATAAATAATAGTATGTATATACATACAGTACACTCTCTTATTATATTCCTTCCTTATTTAAAGTATGCATGTTCATTTTTCCCTCTTTTATTATGTTAAATTTGATTTTTAATATGTTTAAATCTAAAACAAATGACTGTTACAGGGTTATCAATGAATTTATAATTTTACTTATTTATATTTTACTAGCCGTATGCCCGATGGGATTTCCCATCGGCAACATCTTTTTATTAGGTACTCACTTTTTGCTCACTTTTAATGTTTTTCAAAAGCCTAAATCAATATTCACGTTTCTAACTTTAAAAATTACGAACTTCTCATATGAACTTTCATTTTCTGTTTTAACTCCTTAGGGAATAAATTTCCAGAAACAACTGACTTTTATTTATAAATAAAAGCCTAAACGCCTTTTTTCATAACTCCTGTGCTTAATTTCGTCCTTCTAAACCCAACAGTTTAGGTTGTGCGTTGTCTGTCAGTCAAAGTTAAAGATTCATTAAATAAGATATTTTTTATTTTAATAGTCATAGTAACATATTTTTCTAACTTCAAAAATAACGAATTTCCATAAAAATTTCCATTCCCTATTTAACCCACTTAGGGGGCGAATTTTCAAAATTCCTTTATTAGTGGTCACTTACGTTACATAGGGAACTCCTGTGCAAAATTTCATTCTTCTAAACCTAACGGTTTAGGCTGTGCGTTGTCTGTCAGTCAGTCAGTGTTACAAATTTATTAAGTAGATTTCTGAATATCACATTTTACCTAGTTTTATTGAAAGTTAATTTAAATACAATAAATATGAATGACAATATTGTTTTTAATACTGAATATATTTGCCAAATCAAGCTGAACCTTAGGATTATTTAGAATATTGTCGTCTTTAAACTTTTATAAATTATTGAAAAAAGGTTTACTACTTAATTTACTTATTAAATTTAAATCTATTTACTTCTAACTACTTAAAAAATTTAAAATGTATAAAAAAAGCACAGGAACCAGGGAATAAAGAATAAGAAACTGAAAAAAATATGGTATTTTGTGTGTTTTTATTTTAATTTTATAAATTTGAAACTGGTATAATTTTTCGATCTTTTTATTTTTACATTTAAAGTGACGGTTACTGAATTTTTGGGTACAATATATTCACAACCTTACAAAAAGTTTGTTTAAATATTCTATTGGAATGCATTGGCAAGGTTTATCAAAATTCACTAAATTGATTTTTTGAGTATTTCATTGCCAATGTTTCCTAGTATATTTTCTTCAGAGTGTTTCCTAAAAGTAAGTTCTACAATTTCGATTTATTTTGTAAATTCTTCAGGTGGCACTTTCAAATTTTCAAAAAGCGAATTGGTTTAATTGGATACTTTAAAGTGGATGAAGATATTTATCAAAATTTAGAATTTATTGCAAGACTGCATTTTTAGAACATCATTAGATTTGTCCAAAAACTGACCAGTCTTCATTCAGTACAATTATTTTCTTTGGAATAAGATGTAACTTTTTTAGGTGAAACTTTTCAGGAGCAAATAAAAAGTTAGTAATTATTTCTTCAAGTTGGATCGTTTTCTGAAGAGATTCTCATTCAAGAAATGTTCAACAGAACAATCGGAAACTTCAACAGTTGCAAACTGAGTTCCGACTGATGGTTTCAAAGGCTAAGATTCTGTAGTTTGTTGTTTCCAGGTCGGTATAGCGATCCGTTTCAATTTATTTGGATGAGCACCAAACAAAGACTTTCTGAAATGACCCGAGCAGAAGCGATAACTACTATTTAGAATTCATACATCTAAATTTAAAAAGTCTTTACTACCAACTGCAGGCAACCACTGGCGATTTTTATAAAAAAAAGTCACATTTATTATTAATTCAAGTTAATATTAGTAATAATAAAATGATAATAAAGATTCTTATCTTTCAGAATCCAAAGGAATTCTAAAGAAACTTAAATCTGGAATTTTTTTGTTTTGTTTAAACATATTTGTTATGCAAATATTACCGGCCATTTTTATTTTATTTTATCTTTTACTTAATTTAATTATTATTAATTTTATAATTTAAAAAATTAAAAAAGATTGTCGTCACTCATCACTCGTCGATAATCACTATTGTCGTCGATAATCACGTCGATAATCACTATTTGCTACCTTAGTTACAAGTGTATTTTTTTCAGATTTTTTAAATACCATTCAATAAAATAGTAGTGAAACCATAGTAATTAGTCCCAATTGTACTAATTTTATTTTTTGCCCACTAGATACTGTAGTAATATTGAACCAATATAATATGCATTTACTAAGTGCATTTCATATACCAAATAATTTTGTACAACTGATTGGGGGATCGGTCCGCCAACACACAGTCTATAGTTGTCTTTATCTACGTCAAGTGAATCTACTGTATGTGTACATACTAGTGGTCTCGATTACACGTGTATTTGATTACACGTGAAACACACGTGTATATATACGTGTAATTATAAATACACGTGTATTTAAATACACGTGTATATACACGCGTATATACACGTGTAATTATAAATACACGTGTATTAAAATACACGTGTATTTAAAAAAAAATAATAAACAAATATTTTACTTCGCAAAAATACCCCTTTTATTTTGAAACTGTGACAATATTATTTCGAATCGTCAGTAAATTTGTAAATTCTCTTGTAAATTTTAGTTTTATTTTTAATATTCCGGGTATTTAAATTATACGAACTCAAACACAAGTATAATTGGGAAAATACTAAATACGTTAACTCAAACTGAACTTTATAACGAAAATGAAGTTCTTTTTTAAATACACGTGTATTTTTAAATGCACGTGTATTTATAATTACACGTGTATATACACGTGTATATTAATTACACGTGCTTCGTGTACACGTGTATTTAAATTACACGTCTAAAATCGTAGGCACTAGTACATACTATTACTTATACTGTGGCCAGGGTTTACTGATCCCATAATTGTAAAAAATAAACTAACCGACCAATTTTGAAAATTTCTTCACTGTTACAGAGCTAAACTATTTTAGATAGATATAGACTACGTTATGTAAGGTCCGCCAGGGTCCATGGGACCCAAAAGTGTCAAAAATAAACTAACCGACCGATTTTGAAAATTTATTTACTGTTAGAGAGCTAAACTATTTTAGATAGATATAAATTAGGTTATGTAAGGTCCGCCAGGGTCCGTGGGACCTAAAAGTGTCAAAAATAAAATAAACGACCGATTTTGAAAATTTTTTCACTGTTACATAGGTAAACAATTTTAGATGGATATAGCTTATATGTTGTATGAGGTCGGCCAGGGTCCTGAGATCTTAAAAGCGCGAAATGAACTAATCGACCGATTTTGAAAATTTTTTCACTCTAAGAGAGCTTAACTTTTTTAGATGGATATAGATTACGTTATGTAAGGTCTGGTAGGGTCCATGGGACCCAAATGTGTCAAAAATGAAATAAGTGACCGATTTTGGAAATTTTTTCACTGCTACAGAGGTCAACTATTTTAGATGGATGTAACTTATATGACATATAAGTTACATCCATCTAAAATATGGACAAATAATATATGTTGTATGAGGTCGGCCAGGGTCCTGGGATATCAAAAGCGCCAAAAATAAACTAACCGACTGATTTTGAAAATTTTTTCACTATTACAGAGGTAAACTATTTTAAATAGGTACAGGTTGTGTTATCCGAGATCCGCAACTGTCCTGCGGTTGCAAATACGGCGTAGAATGCTACACAACGGGTTTTGAAAATACTTTTACTATATATGTATATATATATATATATATATATATATATATATATATATATATATATATATATATATATATATATATATATATATATATTACATAAAGTACACCTATGGAATATACGGTCGAGCTGATTTTTTAATGAGATCCACCGGGATCTTGCAGATCCGAAAACGCCAGACACAAGCTATCGAACCGATTCTGAAAATTTTCTCACTGCTAGAGATGGATACAACTATGCTGCACAAAGTCCGTTCGGGTTCTTGGGTCCCAAAAATACCAAAACTAATTACCCAGCCGATTTTAAAAGTTCTTTTACTCTTAAAAAGCTAAACTATTTTAAATGGGTACTGGTCTTAGATGAGATCCGCCGGTGCCCAATATTTGGAAATTCGCTATGTTATGCAGATGCTGCGACAGGGGTATTTTTATTTTGCTTTGCTTGCTTATCAAGTTTTATTTACAGGTGTTTATTGATCTATTTTATTTGTGATTCTTTGATCACTAATATGTTTTCAATGCTCCATATTTAAAATCTCTTACAAATAGATACATTACATAACTAATATGGCAATATCTTACATTTATTTGTTAACTTTTGAACACAGTAATAGTAATATTAAAATTTCGCAACATTAACTTGTACTCGTTAACGAGTACTAATTTTCTTTCAATTAGTCTTCCTACCAGCTTTTCACTAATTGTGTTAATTTTCAATATAGTACGGTACCGTCAGTGCAGTGGCGGTCCCACTGGGAGGGGGGGGGGGGTAGATGGGATCAACTCCTCTCCGAAATATCAAGACATAATTAAATGTATTTGCGCTTCTAATCTAAACAATAAGTAAAAAACAAGATGGTTTAAAATTTATGAAAATTATTGCATATTAAATTTGTGCTCTTAATAACGTAACAAATATCGTTGGATTTGAACTCACGACCTACATACAAGAATCTTTCCTCCAACCTTTTCTGCTTCTTAGGCTTGAATTAACCCCAAGTATTTCCTACGCAATCGCATTGGAGTAATATATCAAATACCTACATTCTAATCTTATGTATAAAAATGTATTATGGACTTAATTTATCCGTACTCAGTTGTTTGGAGAAAACGGTACTGGATAGCAAAAGAATGATGAGAGAATTTCATAGCTAAAATTGGCGTACAAATCGGAAAACTACCAGAGTTAAGTTAAAACAATTCGGCAGGACCTTAAGGCCCACAAAATGTCCAAAGTAAACAGCTGGACTAATTTTTATCAAACTTTGCTCTAATCCGATTGAGATTCTAACACACTCTAATTCATGAAAATCAAATATGCTATCGAAATATGAATATGACAACTAGAGAACCGGTGGACAAGCGAAACGAAATACTATAAGAAACACTGAACATAGAACAAAGAAAAATACTGATTTTGTAAAAAATTTTAGAATACCAAATTTTTTAATGAACCCGTGATCAAAAAACAAGTGAGAGCCCAAATTAAAAAGCTAAAGAAATCTTGGAAAAATACTATTAACGCCTCCAAAAAAGATGAAAGTGAGATTAAAAGGGCCTTCAAAGGGTTAAGGACTCTGAATAGTTTTTAGACACTGAACACTTCGAAAACGGGTATTTGTATACGGGTATCTACATAGAGGTTTTACGGTGGAAATAATTATATGCTATTTAAATATGAAAATGGTTACCGTTGACTCGTTCAGCGGGTAGAGCCAACCACTGTAAATATTTGGTTTAGTACAGAATTTCGAAATATTTGATTTAAAAGTAACTTGACCCACAATTCAGATAATTTAACGCCGGTATGACCGTGGATTACAGCTGATTTTGTAAAATATTCTACTTTTGAATCATCCATATCATTTTCATTCATTTACAAATTTATTGCAATCGTATAATCTATATAAAACCCTATACCAGACTTTAGATAAAAGTATACAATTATAGATTGGAAGAATATTTATTAATAGCTGTTTAATAAAGTACTTTTAATATTTATAGTGGTTTCTATTTTTCAAGCATGTTCTTGCATATATTATTGAGACAATTTTTATTTTTAGTCGAATTTTCTCCGAAAAATTAGACTTTTTACAGCCTATACGATAAAACCGGGATGAGACGAGAGTAGGGACGCTATGCGTTTTCGGACCCGTAGAACACGATTCTCAAGATATACAGGCTGGTCTCGAATTATGTACCGTAATTGCCAGAGCTGATAGTACATTCAAAAATAATGGTACCTTTTCATCTACACTTTTTTTTCCAAAACTCAATAATCAGAAAGATAAAGTGGGGAGAAGAAATGTAGAGGGGTGGAACGAAACTGACTTTTCTTTTAATTTTTTAAGCGCTTTTGAATAATAGACACATACTTTAGGGGTGCGTATGAACATCAGGATAATTAAATTTATGGTACTAATTATTCCATCACTTATGATTAGAGGATAATTTGGAAAAAGATAATTCTACTTTACATTACTCGAAAACGGTATTATTTATCGAAATGAAACAAGTATACCGTTTTTGCGTGGAATTGTCTGAGGAATCATATTGTTAAGAATTTTATTTAAATAATTTCAAATTAAAAAAGATCGACAATGCCATCAACATCATCAATAAGCAACATTAGAAAGGGGGTGAGTGACCCTCTTAAATTACATACTAGTTTACATACACTCATTTTTAATATTAACACACTGACAGTGGGTAATAATGTCACAATAAGTGGTTCTGCAGTTGGACAGTCGTATGTAAGGTTTTTATTAGGTTTCCATTCATTTTGAAAATATCGTTATTTTCGGTATCGATAATTTTCGATAACGAAAACTATAACATCCATGAAAAAACAAACCTTATAAAAACCTTACATACGATAGTCCAACTTCAGAACCACTTATTGTGACATTATTACCCACTGTCAGTGTGTTAATAGTAAAAATGAGTGTTAGTAAACTAGTATGTAATTTAAGAGGGTGACTTACCCCCTCTCTAGTGTTGCTCAAACTGAATTTTGAAATCGAAAATTTCATTTCTACGTTATTCTAATTGTCTTAAACTATTTTCCATGAAGAACTTCTTGATCTACCCAAGTAGTACGACTATTCGACACAGTCACCCCCTAGTTAACTACCCCTAGACTTAATATTAAGACATTGAGCGAAAACCGGTCAATTAGATTTTTTGACGTAGATTTCAAATCTGTAAACAAAATTTTTATATTGTTTAATTTTTACCCCCTTTTTGCAAACTTAACCCCCAAATTTTAATCCCTAACCACCCCTGTTGATGTAAATTGAACAAATTGCATATCAATAGATAGCTCTTTAAAAAAGAGCAATATTGCCAATTTAAACTTTTTCTCTATCTCTTACTTTTTTCAAGATATTAAAAAAATAAAATTTTTACGCCAATTTTTGGAGGGCGATTTCACCCCTTCAAACTGTTTTTCCGCCGATAAAAAAAATAGATATCTTTATAAAAAACAAATAGTGTCTTTTATATTTCGACTAAGAATAACATATTTTAGCGGCATTGAAATCGGAGGCGGGCACCTGGGAACCTTTCCTTGTTAGTTTACCCGCTTTGGGCTACCTTCAGCTATATGTATTTGAAATTATTTATTTTATATTAACGCAAGTTGCCGTGATAAATTTAAAAAAAAAAAGTGAACCAGCTGTCATAATTAAATGTAATAGATATTGTAATTTTAAAAAAAAAGTATTATTAAAGTCAGTTTTTAGTCGAATTTTTCCTTGCAAAATTAGACTTATACATTCTATACGACAAGAACGGCGAGAGGCGAGAGTAGGGGCGCTATCCATTTTCGGACCCGTAGAACACGAATATGTAGAAAAAAAAATATATATATATATATATATATATATATTCCCGCCACCTTTTAATTTGTGTAGGGCCCCCCTATGGAAGTTAAGAGATAAAATTTGGTAAGAGGGGCTCATTTTCGAAGCACATCATACTATTAAAGTGGGGTCAAATTTTGGGAAAATTTTTGATCCGACCCAACTTTTAAGGGAGTGGTGGGGGGCGGTAAAACAATAAAACTTTTCCAAACCGGTTGGAAATAACGTGTCGGTAAATTTTCTACAACATATCCAAAATTCAGCTTCCTAAGATGATTTGGAGGGAGTACAGGGGGAAAAAACGATTTTAGCTGGATCTATCACCCAAATAAACCTAGAGGGCTGAAATTTTGTATTCGGATTGAGTTAGTATCAAGGGGGTGCCTTTTGGGGGTCTCGACTTTTAACCCCTACCCCCACCATTTTTATACCAAAAAGAACATGATTTTTCTTGTTTTTTAACAGTTTCGTTCGGGTCAAAATCTCCCAAAATAAACCTAGAGGGCTGAAATTTTGTGTACAGGTTAAGCTAATAGCCAGACACTGCTTTTTGGAGGTTTCAACTTTTAATCCTTACCCCCACGATTTTTACGCCAATATTTCCTTAATTTTTTTGCTTGTTTTCTAACACATCTAGAGACTCTCCAAGGAAACCTAGAGGGCTGAAATTTTGTACGTGTATTCAGTTAGTATCCAGCTAGTATCTTTTAGGGAGTCCACATTACTTTTCCCCCCACTTCTCCCATTTTTACATCGGAATTGAATGCTATTTTTAAATGTGTTTTAAATGCATTATTTTTATTCTAAATACAAGTAGGCGAATAGTAATTTAAAAAAATTTAAAAAAAAGTGAACTTACTTTTGTGACAAATGAAATACATACATATTAAGTACTTTAAAAATGTTATTAAAGCCACTGTTTATGTATAAATTAGGAATTTTGGATTTTTATTATTTATAAAATAGAAATTTTGGATTTTTTTGGAAAGAAAAAATATCTTCATAATGGCCTTCCAGTTTACTATTTAAGTTCCATTTTTTAATATTTAAAAATAAAGCACAAAGGCAATTGGCAGATAAGCATGGGTAGGAATGCCCTCGTACGAATTGTGTTGGCTTTTTCCCTGCTAACTGTTATCGGCACAAAATTGAAATTTACTAAGATTCAACCCTTAAAATCTTAAAACCTTTTTTTAAAACCCCGAGCAACCGGACCCTCATCATCAGTTTTGAAGCCACCAAAATGACAAATCGCTTGTGGACTTTCAATTACATTTCGCTTGTAGACATTCAATACCGAAGATGAAAGGAAAAATTCGACTTCCGTGATGGGGCTCCGCTGCTCACGGCGTTTTTTTATTTGTAAAATATAAATTTTGGTTTTTTTGGAAAGAAAAAATATATTCATAGAGGCCTTCCAATTTACACTTTTTTAATATTTAAACATAAAACACAAAGATGGCGGATAAGCATCTGTAGGAATGCCCTCGTACGAATTGTGTTGGCTTTTTTCCTGCTAACTGCTATTGACACAAAATTGAAATTTATTGAGATTCAGCCCTTAAAAACTTAAAACCTTTTTTTAAAGCCCCATCAGCCGGACACTCATCACCAGTTTTGAAACCACCAAAATGACAAATCGCTTGTAGACTTTCAGTCACATTTCGCTTGTAGACATTCAATACCGAAAAAAATTCAACTTCCGTGATGGGGGACTCTCTGCTCACGACGTTTTTAGTCGAATTTTCTCCGAAAAATTAGACTTATACAGTCTATACGATAAGAGCTGCGAGAGGCGAGAGTAGGGGCGCTATCCGTTTTCGGACCCGTAGAACACGAATATGTAGAAAAAAAAAAGTCTGATATATATATATATATATATATATATATATATATATATATATATATATATATATATATATATATATATATATATATATATATTTTCCCGCCACCTTTTAATTTGTGTAGGGCCCCCCTATGGAAGTTAAGAGATGAAATTTGGTAAATGGGGCTCATTTTCGAGGCACCTCATACTATCAAAGTGGGGTCAAATTTTGGGCAAATTTTTTTTCTGACCCGACCTTTAAGGGGGTGGTGGGGGGCGGAAAAGCAATAAAACTTTTTCAAACCGGTTTTAAATAATGTTTCGGTCAATTATCTACAACATATCCAAAATTTAGCTTCCTAGGATGATATGGTGGGAGTAGAGGGAGGATAAACGATTTTCGCTGGATCTAACAGGCCCCCAGCCCCCCAGAATTAACGTAGAGGGTTGAAATTTGGTGTGTTGATAAAGTTCGTACCTAGGTTGTGCTTTTTGGAGGTTTTAATATTTTACCCCCACCCCCCTCATTTTTAAGCTACAATTTCATGCATTTTCGACGTTTTCGAAGTTTGTACCACTCGCACAGGTCACCCGAATAAACCTAGAGGGCTGAAATTTTGTATTCGTATTGAGTTAGTATCAAGGGGGTGCCTTTTGGGGGTCTCGACTTTTAACCCCTACCCCCACCATTTTTATACCCAAAAGAACATGATTTTTCTTGTTTTTTAACAGTTTCGTTCGGGTCAAAATCTCCCCAAATAAACCTAGAGGGCTGAAATTTGGTGTACAGGTTAAGCTAATAGCCAGACACTGTTTTTTGAAGGTTTCAACTTTTAACCCTTACCCCCACGATTTTGACGCCAATATTTCCTTAATTTTTTTGCTTGTTTTCTAACACGTCTAGAGACTCCATAAGGAAACCTAGAGGGCTGAAATTTTGTACGTGTATTCAGTTAGTATCCAGCTAGTACCTTGTAGGGAGTCCGCATCACTTTTCCCCCCACTTCTCCCATTTTTACATCGGAATTGAATGCTATTGTTAAATGTGCTTTAAAAGCATTATATTTATTCTAAATACAAGTAGGCGAATAGTAATTTAAAAAAATTTAGAAAAAAGTGAACTTACTTTTGTGACAAATGAAATACATATATATTAAGTACTTTAAAAATGTTATTAAAGCCACTGTTTATGTATAAATTAGGAATTTTGGATTTTTATTATTTATAAAATAGAAATTTTGGATTTTTTTGGAAAGAAAAAATATCTTCATAATGGCCTTCCAGTTTACTATTTAAGTTCCTTTTTTTAATATTTAAAAATCAAGCACAAAGGCAATTGGCAGATAAGCATGGGTAGGAATGCCCTCGTACGAATTGTGTTGGCTTTTTTTCTGCTACCTGTTTTCGGTACAAAATTGAAATTTACTGAGATACAGCCCTTAAATACTTAAAACCTTTTTTTAAAGCCTCGATCAGCCGAACACTCATCACCAGTTTTGAAACCAACAAAATGACAATTCGGTTGTAGACTTTCAATTACATTTCGCTTGTAGACATTCAATACCGAAGATGAAGGGGAAAATTCGACTACCGTGATGGGGCCCCGCTGCTCACGGCGTTTTTTTTTTTATTATACCGATTTAATAAATGTAATACCTAATAGTGCAAATTTTTTGAAAATATTGTGTTGAACAACTTTAAAAATAGATGAAAATATGCCTTTAAAAAGCAATTAATAGTTTTGATAAATTATGCGAATATGTTTGAATGCAAATGATGAAATACATATTTCTAAATTTACCAGGATTTAATTGATTTCTTTGAGGTAAAAAAGTAACTAGTTTAATTCAAGATTTGCATTTTGCAACATTTACTTACACAGCTTTCCGGGAGTGATTTTAACGGGTAAGTCGGGTGGGCCCAGGCAATTAATCCGCCCTGTTGACACTTTTTAACTATTGAAGAAAGGTTTAAAAACAATTCTTTCAATAATTTCCACCATTAATTGGAATACCATTAGTTCGTGTAATATGAAATGTCGTTTTCCGACCAACTGGCCAACCATGTAATTCAGACAAATATTGACAATTTTTTAAGCATCAAAGAAATGTTTAAAAGCAATTCTTTAACTCTGAATAGATTTCTTGCAGACTAGAATCATTTTCGACATTACCTGGACTGATATTTGGTGTATATTGTGTAATATGAAATGTCGTTTTTCGACCACTTCGCCGACCATGTAATTCAGACAAATATCGACACTTTTGTAAGCATCAGAAAAATGTTTGAAAGTAATTCCTTAATTTTGCAAGAATTATTCTTGTAGCCCGGAATTATTTTAGCCATTATTTATATTATTATTAGGTTCTCTAGCATCTATGAATTGACGCTTTTGGACCACTTGGCCGAGAATGTTGTTTAAATAAAATATCAAAATTCAGGATCGGATCATCGAATAGACAAATTAGACAAATGGTTAGGGCCTGACATATTGAAGAGTCTAGTCAAACTGTCAATTTTAAATATTTGAATCAATATTTGAGATTTGTATTAGTTTGTTACATTACCTTTTGTAAAACCTCTTATAAGTTATATCCTTATAAGTACTAAAACTGCTTTCGATATAAAATTGAAATGTACTGAGAGTCACCCTTTAAAAACTTAAACCCTTTTTAAAGCCCCGATCAGCCGGACACTTATCATCAGTTTTGAAAACACCAAAATGACAATCCGCCTGTACCATTTCAATCACATTTAGATATCTTGAAAATACCGAAGATGAATCGAAAAATTCGACTCCCGTGATGGGGCTCTACTGCTCACGGCGTTTTTTATTTAATAACTTAGTAAACGTTTTTTGACACATTACATTTTTTGTTAAATAAAATTTCAAATACCTATAACAATTTAAAAAAAAAAAATTGGATTCGATAACGAAATAAACAATTTTTATTATTTTTTCGATATCGTTTGGTATCGTTTTGTGCAAATAGTGGTAATTTAAAATAAATGTTATAGAAAAATCGTTGTTGCATATATCTGTGTATCCTCGTGTGATAGTTTAGGATATTCCAGAAATAATATCGATATAGTATCTCGACTACGTAGTACGCATACACCTACACGTAATATGTATGTAGATATACACAATGAATTATCCTGAAGGATAACGTTCTCTCAAAATCTCATGGTACTTATCAGCTTTGTGACGTTGATAGTTTATTTCTGAAAAGTTAAGTTAGTATTGAACATAAATAGCAGGATTAGTATTTAGCACAACAAATTCGAACATATACAATAGATATACGTTTGAATGTTCCAACACGTACAGTGTTCTGACGTGAAATTCGTATGTCTTGGAATGCTAAAAATTGAAACAGAAGTTAATCAGGTATTAATTATACTTAAATTATGTATAAATAATTTCCGATTTAAGTGAAATAAAGGCTTTTCTTTTATATGATAAATTTTTATTTTTTATGCTTTTAAAATGGCGAAAGTTTAAAATAAAATAAAAATATGATGTTTAATACGCCATCATATTGTTAAAAATTAATTTTAAAAAATCGCTACGTTTAATAATGATTACAATAAGTTATAATCTGGTTCTCTACTTCTGAACAAACCATCGTGGAGATTTTTATTATATTTTAATGACAGATTGTCTTTTCCGTAAGCTTTCAAAAATTTTATAAATATAAGAATAAAATGTAGGGGAAAGAGGTATAATTATTACATTCCAATTAATTTTTCTTTGTATCATTGTTGAAAGATAACATGGTTGTCAAAAGATGTTTTTACTAGTTTTTTAGGGTCATCTGAATTATCGATTGAAAAAAAACATATTTTGAATTTTACATTGCCAAACGTACTTTAAGCGAATTTCCAGAATAGAAATTCAGCTATTCAGAAATATGTTTTGCTGCTGACACGATGTTGCTATATGACACGATAACTCTCTAACGGAACATTAAATTTTTATGAAATAGTGAAAAGTTTCGAAATTCAAACTCTTGGACGAGTTCATTAGTTACACACGTCGGATCCCAGAAGGTAGGTTTTTCGAGCATTTTTTTCAACAAAATGAGTTTCTTGGCAGATTGAAACAATTTTTCATAATTTTTTTATCATTTCTTTACATAAATTAATATCAGAGAAAAACGAAGAAATTTTTTTAACAAAATTTCCAAAGGAATATTAGTTTTCCAAAGAAATATCCAAGCGTTTTGCATTTTGCAGTTTTTGTTGTGAGAAGTAAATTATTCAAATTATGTATTGATAAATTTGGATAATTTGATATATAAAACATGAAACCATGGAAATATTCTTAGATGGCTGAACATTTTTATAAATTTAATATTTCTTTATTTTTTTCGAAACAGGATGTGTAATTGGGTGATTCTACTTTTTAGGTCCTTCAAAAAAAAAAAAAAAAAAATTCAAAATTGTCTCCACAGTAAGGAAAGTTAAAACTATACAGAATGAAGATACTGTCATTTATTTTATCTAAATAAAGTTAATAACTCCTATTTAAATAACCTACCTACATTTACTTTAATTTTTGATGTAATTTTTTTATAAAAATGTTGTCAAACTTTCTTTGCAGTTCTAAAACGCATATCTCTATTACGTATTGCTTGGAACTATAGCTGTTTTTTAAAAATAAGTTTACTGAGACCACACAATTTTCTAAACAGAAAAGAGAATTAATTTGTTACGCATGGTAACTAGAAAGAAATTTTATATATTTACAGAATTATTTTTTTGCGTGACGAAAAATTGTCGCGAAAATTTGTGTACCCTTCGTCATAACTGCCAAATATTACTATAAGTTTAAAAAAAATAGGTGAAATGGTCATGTTTTTTGATGAAACGAAACACCAAAAACCATAGACTATAAAGCGGAAGTCAAGTGAAAGACGTTCCCTTTGTGTATTTAGATATGTTACGAATATTAAAAAAATACCTCTGATTATTAAAAAAGGCACACGAGTTTTGCATTCCTTTAGTATATTAGTGAAGGAAGTTTTTGAAATGTGATATTTTCCTTAATTTACTTTGTTTAAAGTTCTTATTTACGTGGGTTTTTGGCAAGTTTGCTCATATTTTTAATTATTTATTTTAGTAATAAATAAGTTTTGTCTGTGATGAGATACTCATTAATTTTTAAGTAAGATTGATTGTTGATTGTTAGATGTCTACTTCGCCATATTTATGTCTCCTTCGTAACGATGAGTTTGATCTCGTCGTCTTATAAAAATTGCTATTATGTAACGAAAATGCAAGTATGAACTCTTTTGTATTTCATTTTATGTTGTGTAAAACTATGATTTTAGTGTGTAATACTGCTCTTTCAATAAATATTTATAAAAGTAACAAAAATTGGTTTATGCGAAGTTCTAAAGGTGAAAATGTGACGAAGAGGACAAACTTTAATTTTTATACGAATATATGAATTTGTTACCTGATTATAAAGACCAAATGTCTAAGAATGATTACAGTTGCCATTTTGTAATAATATTATACATGCAAATATCCATTTAAATTTCTTTTAACTTTTACAAGTTTTAAACAATTTAATTTCGTGACGAAGGATAGATTTTTTTTCTGTCTGGATTCGGTAATCCGTAAAAAAATATTGGCTTTAACATGAAACCGCGCTGTTAGTCTGCAGATACTGAATCTATAATATTTTTTCTACGTTTTAGTCGCATGAAATCTACTAAGTGGCCTTCTATATTTTTTCTTATGGTTAAGACCTTAAAAGTAGAACAATTCGTTTATCAGTATTTATAACAATTAAATTTAAAATTAGGACTTGTTCGCGAACGTTATATTTTGAATTTATAAAAAATTTCATTACCGTTGACAATTGACATTTGTAAAAAATTTAGAAAACAATAATTTAATGAAGAAAATTAGTGAAAATTTATGGACAAGGAGAACTCATCAAACTACCTTATTTGATTAATTTAATAAAATTATACGGAAAGTAATTTTTTAGATCCTTTTTTTTTTAGTTTATAATTTTTTAAACATTAAGTAAAGTGTTGTAATACAAAATGATTTTCTGGAAATAAGGTATAAGTAGATCATAAGTGCATCAACGAAATGGACAGTAAATGTAGGAGATCAAGATTATATTTTCATATGAATTTTACTACAAAATCTTTTACGAATTGGGTGCGACTTTCTCAAAAAATTTATTAGAAATTTTGAAAAATTAAATCCCTACCACTTTTAAAATTGATATAAATCTGAAAATTCTTAATTTTCTGGAAGTAAAATTGAAATGTATTGAATAAAAAAATTTAGAGGTATCTATACTTGAAGTTTTTATTTCACTTTAAATACACATACATTTATAACATGTGTACACGACCCTAACATGAATATTGTTTAGAATCTGTAAAATTTTGTTAACGTATTCATAGAAAATAGATTCAAGTTATTCAAAAAAATTGACAATAATATTTAAATATTTTCCCGATTTGGAATATTATCTAATACCTTTTTTATTATAAATAGCATCCGTAATAATTATTTAGAAAAAAAGCAGCGGGCATTGGTACATTCAGTTAATTTAGTAAATATTACTGTTTTTATTCAATAAGTGTAAACAGACCAAGATAAAAAACGACCGTTCTGAAATCGAAAATTATGGTTTATTTTGGGAACAAAATTCTCTGTCAAGAAAAATATTTTATCCACTTTCATATACTATATTACATCAAATCCATAAAAATAACTGATTTTATGAAACACTGTTTGTGCAATTACAACGTGCACTTGAGGACTTGTTGGCTCATGGATATTATATGAATTATATGCATAATAAATGATCAACATAAAAGGACAAAGGACAAGGCTCTGGTATCAATTTCTGAGTCAACCGTATTAATTACTTAATTAAAAAATCCAATGAAAATATCTAATTGAAAGCGTATTTGCCGAACGTTAAGTAAATGAATATTAAACTTACGCCTAATTCTTATAATTTTCTTTTAGGTATAGCTTTCCAAATTGAATAAACTATAGTAAAATATTTGCAGTTATACATGTGGTGTACGTGCCAGGATAGCTTGATGTATGCGTTCCTGGCGACACAAACACAATCAAAAAATGTGTCGTGCCACTTTATTATTATTTGGCCTTTCTACACGCTCATACAAAGCCACACTTTTGCATACAGTATAATAGGACACCCACGCTCTCTGTAATGTTACACTTCATCTAGTCTAGTTAGTACATGCAATGTTCGTACAAAGTTGGTTCGTTCTATTTGAACATTTAATACAATTCTGATGAATCAGAGCGAATTGATAACAAATTTATATTATCATCAATGATTTTATACAGCGCTCGTTCACTTTGGCATTGCCAGTGCCAGTTACTATGTGAATAATATTGATATTTGTTTTGAAACAATATTAATATTCTAAAAAGCTACTGTTACTATGTACTTATTATACATAGATTGAAGTTCATTATTGTGTATCCAGAGTACATTATAGTGAATTGTTACTTTTTGTTTATATAATATGTATAAATGAATATTATTTGGAATGTATTGTACTCTGTGATCTGTGTCATATACATAATAATTTACTAGCAGACAAAAGAATCTGGGCATAATATTAAAGCTATCATCTGGCCTGGACTTTTCGAAAAATCCATTTTTGCTCTCATTTTTATTTCAGTACATTTTATTATATATTATACTAGCAGCTCATCTTGGCTCCGCTCAGGTGTCTATTTTGTTCTCATTTTGATGTTTCATCTAACTTCCTACGTAAACATTTTATATTTTACAATTATTATACATATTTTATAGCTTTATTCCACGGTTTCGTCTGCATAAAAATTTCTGAATTATGGGTTCAATTACTTTTAAATCAGATGTTCGAAATTCTGTATGAAATGTTATTTATAGTGATTGCACTTGCTCCCAAAACGACTCTAAATTATTAAAGATTCGCCGGAGGTAATTTTTACTTCTTATTCTTGCCCATTCCGAAACGGAGGGATTGTAGTCATTAGCTGATAATGGATTAATATATAAGTATTTATGAATAAAAGCCAAAAATAAAACACAATGAAAATAACTATTTCTCTCAAATGTTACAAAGAATGAAAATTTTTGAAGATTTTTGTGATTCTGAATCACTATGTTTTCGCACAGTGAACCACAATCAGTATGACCTTACTACCTACTGTGATCTTACTACCCAGTGGTCTAAAATCCCTGTCATTTTACTCCTCAGTGGTCCACAATCACTATGACCTTACTACCCAGTGGTGCATAATCACTATGACCTTACTACCTAGTGGTGCATAATCACTGTGATTTTACTACTCAGTAGTCCACAATCACTATGAACTTACTACCCACTGGTCTATAATCACTATGACCTTACTACTCAGTGGCTCATAATCACTGTGATCTTACTATGCAGTGACTCATAATCCCTGTGATTTTACTACTCGATGATCCACAATCACTATTACCTTATTATTCAGTGGTGCATAATCACTACGACCTTACTGCCTAGTGGTCCATAATCACTGTGATTTTACTATTCAGTAGTCCACAATCACTATGAACTTGCTACCCAGTGGTCCATAATCACTATGACTTTACTACTCAGTGGCTCATAATCACTGTGATCTTACTATCCAGTGGCCCATAATTCCTGTCATTTTACTACTCAGTGATCCACAATTACTATGATCTTATTATTCAGTGGTGCATAATCACTATGACTTTACTACCCAGTGGTCCATAATCACTGTGATTTTGCTACTCAGTAGTCCACAATCACTATGACCTTACTACCCGGAGTCCACAATCACTATGACTTTACTACCCAGTGGTCGATAAGTACTATGATCTTACTACCCAAATTCCGTCTAGCTATTTATTCTAAACTCTTTTTGGGTCTATAATACCCTGACGGACAATTTTGACCACATGTTAACCTGTTTCATAATTCAATAGTATTTGAGAAAAAATTTCTCCAGAATCCTAGACAACCTAATATAATATAGCCTATGTCGGAATATATATATATATATATATATATATATATATATATATATATATATATATATATATATATATATTCCGACATATATATATATATATATATATATATATATATATATATATATATATATATATATATATATATATATATATATAAATTTTAGTGAATATCATTTTCGTATTCTGGGGACCTCAAAACATATTTCTGTTATGGTCCCGGGCTTAGGTCGTGTCATCACACCTGCCGTAAAAGCTGAATTTCCATTTTTGGAAATTCGCTAAAATAATAAACGCACTTTTGTATTTTTCTCAATTACAGTATTTTTCTTATGTAAGTCTCAAACATTTTGAGGCACATCTGTTACTTTTACTTTTCTTTTAGGCTCCAAGAAAACGAATTATCTGGAGATGTTCAATTTAATTTTACCTTTTTATTTTAATCATGTGGTTAAAAAATGTTTTGTACGTACAGATTAAAAAATCTATTTCTATTTATATTAATTTACTGCTTAAACAAGTTAGAAGACTGAAGGCAAAATTTTTCAGATACATATTATATTAAATGCAACAATTCGTTATTTCATGAATTAAAGGCTATGTTATATGAGATTATAAGGTCTCCTGGATCCTACAGACCTAAAAAGGGTCTCAAGTGAACTATTTAGGGCCTTAAGTGAAGGGTCTTAAAATGTTTCACTGTTACAAACTTATACTGTTCCAAATTGATATTGGGTATGTTGCACGAAATCCACCAGCGTCTTAGAGACCCCGAAAGTTCCAATACTAACTAGCAATCCGAGCTTGAAAATTTTTTCACTATTGAAAAGCTAAACAATTCCGAGCTGACATAGGCTATATTATATTAGGTTGTCTAGGATTCTGGAGAAATTTTTTCTCAAATACTATTGAATTACGAAACAGGTTAACATGTGGTCAAAATTGTCCGTCAGGGTATTATAGACCCAAAAAGAGTTTAGAATAAACAGCTAGACGGCTAAACAGATAGACAGCTAAACAGATATATATATATATATATATATATATATATATATATATATATATATATATAATATATATATATATATATCGGATGCCCAGAAGTAGGTTTTTCGGGCGTTTTTTGTCAAAAAACTAAATTTTCTGTCAGAATTGAACAACTTTTAAATTTTTTTTATAAAATCGGAAAGATGAGCAAAATCTAGGTATGATAAATGTTTAAATTATTATTTTACGTAAACTAATACCAGAGAAAAATTAAGAAATTTGTTAGAAAAAGATTAAAAAATTTCGAAAAGGATATTTGTTGTCTTTTTTTATTATATGGACAAACTATCTCCATTTCAATTTTTAAAATGGTACATTTTCAAAAAGGAAGCTTTTTGAGTGATATATAATGAAAAAATTTTTTTAAGCAAGGCAATCGACGATATACATTTGTTCCACTCCCTCACCCAGGATCCATACGTGTTTCTATCTCATGTAATTTTTTTAAAAAAGCTCAAAGTTTTGTGTTTTTATGTGATGACAATTTGAAATTGATATGTGGCCATTTCCACAATATATAAAGCGTAAAGTGTAAGGAATATTTTATGTAATATTCCTTATGTAATTTAATTAATTTTTTGTAGATATTTTTAAATTTCACTAAAATTTGCTGAAAATATAACTTCCGTTTAAATTTCTTTTTTATTTTATTATTAAGTTGAAAAAATATTGACAGACTTTTTATTTAATTGTGTAAAGGACACATTATGTATTTTGACACATAAGTAATAAAAATATCTTAGATAACTATGATTTTTAAATAAGTATTCTAAGAAAATTTTATAACATTAAATTTTTCAATAAAAATTTATAAGTATTAATTACATTACATTTAGATTGCATTCAAATATTAAATAGGTAATTATGTTGATAAATTTAATATGTAAATAAATCATTAATTTATAACAAATTTAAAATATGAATATGGGAGAAATTTGAAAATTTGAATTGTTTTGTTCGTTTATACTGTTTATTCGAATTTGACACAGGAGTTTAGGTTATTTGAATTTTGTTTATGGTGAATGACATAATAATTAAATGAAATAAATTTTTGTTCAAATAAGACAAATATGAGATTGAAAATAGTAGCAGCAAAGCATATTGTAATTGAAAAAAATGGTAAAATTTTGTCAATAACTTGCTTCTGTAAAGCTATTACTGTACTGTTCTCGGTAAGGAAATAACTTAAAGAAACTGTATTAAGTAATATCTTTTAAATATTTTTTTTTAACAGAATTGATATTTTCAGATATAACATAAGTATGCTTTTCTGTACCGAAACTGTCAGATAGGCAGATAGTACGAATCTGCTAAAAATTGATTCAATGATGTTTGCAAAGTTCTTTGCATGTAACTCAGATTTCTGTTCTGCCGGATTCCGGAATGTTAAAATATCAATGTAAGTATTACTTGATGTGATGATACTATTGGGTGCGTGGATGGATCTTCAAGCAAAGGTTGGATCTTCAATGAAAATAACAACCAAAAGTATTGATAGAGTGACAAGTGTGGTGGAAGATTTTTTTACAGAATCAAAAAAAGAAAAATTACTACATGTCAGTACTTTAATACATGAAAATGATTTTATTTGCAAAAAAATTAATATGTTCTCATTACATTACCTATTGTATAGTAAAAAAAGCAATGATTGTGATGAATTTTTGAAACAAATACCGTAGAACGGGATAAATTGGGACAGGCGGGTGAATAGGGACGAAACGAAAAATGTTATTCATGAACTTAATTTACAAATACTAAACGTAGATGCAAACATATATCTTACTTAAATTATAGTATAATTATTATTTTTTCGGGTAACAATAGTGACTAAGCTTGAAGTTGAATAAAAAATATTAAAAATTGAGTTTCGATTGACGTCTTCAAACAGTGCTATTTTTTGTTCCTTAAAACTTTATCTAAAAATTATAGTTTTCGGTGCTCTGATGAATAAATTGTTGTTTAATCGTTAATTATTTTAGAATATATCTGAAAAAAAGACTGCAGGCTTTTAGTTGTTTTTATTTTTTAAGAGGAAATAAAGAAGACTTGAGATTTGGGCTAAGTTGGATGTTAATAGGGACGGAAAAGATGTGAATAGGGACAGTATATAGGTTAATAGGGACGTTCAAGTATAAAGGGGCGAATGTGGGGTGATTAGGGACGTATGAAGTATGTATTGAGACATAGAAGAGAGCACTTTCAAGGTTATCAAGTCATTCGAAATTTTTATAAATACATTCAGCATAACATTTTTATACTTTATAAATTTTATTTTAGATTCTACGTTTATTTTTATAGAAAATCATCAAGTACCTATTATTTCTTTTTTTAATGTATAAATACAAAAAGTTCGAAATTATTTTATATTAGAATTTCAATTTTGGTCGACCCTACGGGTTGTCCCCATTTTCTCTTTTCTCGTTTCTTTTGACCCCAATTTTTCATAGAGAAGAAATTATACGATTTTTGTTAATTTTTCAAAAACCACCGATATTTTTAAATTTTTTTGGATACTGTGATAAAGTGACCATCTTCGTGTAAATTTTTAATATATTAAAAATTAGGTACTCATAAAATAAATACAAAAAAATACGGTGTGAATTCTGAATGCGTCCTTATTCATCCTTGTCTACGGTAGCACATTTTTTTAATGACATAAATATTAGAAACGCAGGAAAAGAGACCAGGAATCAACATAGAAGTGGATTATGGTACGATATATTTTCTGAAAAAAGTGCTTAGGACCAAAGTTATAGAGTTCAAAGTGATGCACTTCATGATGACTTTGAAGTCGACCTTGGGGTCAATTTCCAAAGTCATTTGAAAATCATTTAATATTTTTCAAAAGTAGTGTTATTTGTCAGAATGTTTTGCCGATCTAGTTTTTTCAATATTTCTTTACTCGTTTTCAGAATTTATATTTTAATTTCTACGGACAAATAACTCATTTTTTTCTTCGATTTGAGTAACTTTTATTTGCTGATGTTGACCATTAATTGATCGAAACATATCAAATATTTTTCAATGATTTTTTTAGCGAATTTCAAAAATTTTGAAAATTTTTTCACCGTTAGTAAGTTAAAGTATTTGAATTCATTAAGTAATTAAATGATGTCCACAAGAACCTTTCGGACTACCATAAGTTATATGAGATCCCTAGGACCCTTTTTTTACTGTTAGGATAAACTTTTTACTAAAATTATTTTAGATGAATAAAGGTTATGTTGTATGAGTTTCGCCAGGGTTTACTGATCCCATTATTGTAAAAAATAAACTAACCGACCGATTTTGAAAATTTTTTCACTGTTACAGAACTAAATTATTTTAGATGGATACAACTATGCTGCACAAAGTCCGTTTGGGTTCTTGGGTCCCAAAAATATCAAAATTAATTACCCAGCCGATTTTAAAAAATCTTTTACTCTTAGAAAGCTTAACTATTTTAAATAGGTACAGTTCTTAGATGAGATCCGCCAGTGCCTAATATTTGGAAATTCGCTATGTTATGCAGATGCTGCGACAGGGGTATTTTATTACTCATGCGGGAGAAGTACTAACTTGGCGCACACATTTTTGTACGCAAAATAGCTGTTTGCCCACTGTATTCTTCCCGCATACTTTTTTGCGTGTGAAAAGTAACTTTCCACACGCAAATTGACAATAAAACACGCAAAATTTAATCAAAACACGCAAAGCCGCCTCTTAATTTTTCATTTAATAAATATTTCAAAATTATTTCTATAGAAACCACCAACAAAGTAATTTAAACGATAATTAATTCAGAAAAAAGAGACGAACCCTTAAAAATATTATTTTAAAAACTAATAAAAATGTCAAAAATAGTGATAATAGGAGAAAAAAGTATGTGAAATTCGTAATAAAAATAGTATGTGCAACTCGTGCGGGATTGTCGATTGCCCCATTCAAGCAAATGAGCGCACTCACTACGTTCGTACGCTCAACTTCGCTTTCATGAGCAATCGACAATTTCCCGCACTTATTGCACAATATACTATTAAACTTTAAGTGGGCTTTTAGATCCTCAGTATCAATGTTAAAATCTACTCGAGAATTAATAAAGTGATGAAATCAAATTAAATATTAACAACCATCTCATGATATTTGATCTATTTTAACTACGAGAAAAAGCTACCAGGTAAAAAAATAATGATGATTATTACAGAAAACAACTGTGAATTCTACACAGTTTCCCTCTCAAAGTATTAGTTTATTTATTTTTAACTTTAATTCTTAACATTTTGATGGTCATTGACGTCACAAGACACCAGTGAAACCTTTAAAATTCATACACCACGTAGTAGAACCGCAACCATTCCATATAAAATGTCTGCAAGCTGTCAAAATAGTGTATCAGTTAGGCGTTCTCTCATTATAGGGTTTGACTGTCAAGGTGTTAAATACGATAAACTTATGTATATAACACATAAATTCTTAATAAGATGTGCCAACTCGTATATCCTTATTTGAACCTGTGAAACTTGTCTATGGGTTTATGTATTAAACTAGTAAAATATAAAACTACATTGTATCTATACAAATGCTGAAAATCGAGAAATTTAAAAAAAAAATTAAAAACACAATAGGTATATTTGTTGCTTTTCATGTTACTGTAATGTTAAAATTTGTGTGCACAGTGGAGTACTAAATTTATAGTCACGACCTCTTTTTATTATCCTATGTCAATATTAAAGTTACTCTGACGTATTATGAATTTTGTAATGCGATTTTTTATTTAAAATTAATAATTAGGGCGACATCTTTCTGAAAAATGTTTGCTTTAAGAAAATTGAAGATGATCTTTGAGCTGAACAATGAAGACAACTTATCACCAAAGGCATAATATAATTGTTTTCACTTATTATTACATGAAAGGTTTATATCTTTTCGATTAAATTTGTGTTTGTATATAATGAAAATTTCTTGCTTAGCAGTTTAACGAGGAACATTGCCGATTAGCAAAAATACGACAGCGCAGCCGGAGAATTCTTCAAATTAAACTACTTTTAGGCAACAAACTTGAGTTTATTTATAATTTAATATTTTCTTACTGTGGATTTAAAATTAGTTAATTTACAAATAAGAATTTTCTCAACCTCTCCAATCGTAAGTTAACGTTTACATAGCAGGTAACTTGTGGCGTAAGCAACACTTGCCTTCCTAGGAACGTAAGTAAGTGCTTACTATCAATAGTAAATAGATTTTCCTACAGAAATATTTTTTTATAGATGCCAACTATTCATTTTTGTTAAAATTTCATTTTCGGTGAATTTTATTAGTTTTATTCATTTTTTCAATTCATTCATCATTTTCCTTAAAATGTTTCAAAAAAATTATTTACCTACTCATACTCGGCCCAAATGTCGTTCGGCCCAAATCGTCGTTTTCAGCCTCGGATTCTCAAACTGCACCTAAGGCCACAAAAATAACACGTACAGTTCTTGCTAAGTAATACACTAGTACTACTACTAAGCGTCACTTTTAGTCCCAAGGGACTGAAAATACTTTTGCTCCTGTCTTTAAGCTAATTAACAAGCAGAATTTACAAAGCCAATCAGCAAGCGAATAATGAATTCAAATCTGTAGATAAAGACAAATCTTTATATTATACTGTCGAATTTGATTGATTTGTTCAAAGTATACTTGATATAATTTTATTTCATAAAATTTCAATGACATTTAAATAATTTTTTTCTTAATTTGTGTAATTCTGAATAATCCAAAATTGCAAAAAATTATATATAAACCACGAGTGAAAAGTGTCGTTTTATCCCTGAATGTTGAGTTGTTCTCCGTAAGCCTTTACAAGCCCTCTGGTAAAAAATTTCACACTCGAGATTATAAGTAGCTCTTTAGTCCCTTAATATATAATATGCTATTTTACTCCAGCTATCAAAAGTAACATTTTAGGTACGGGTAACTACTAACTAAATGTGAGAATTAATAATTCTCCACAGCGCAGCCTGCGGAAATAGGTATGAGAAGTAGTATCTCAGGTTTATTATAATAATGAATAGGCCATTTCATTGATTTAATAACATTTTTTTATACAAATAAATAATGTTTAAAATTGCGTTATTTACATATTATGTTGACTATTTATTAATTTTTATTCCCTATTCATTTAAGTTGTTGTTCTCGTCCCACACGCTCTTGTAACAGACTTATATTCGTGAAAAATAAGTTCTTTTCCCCACTTATTATACAAATTAGGTACTGTTTTTAATTTTTATCATGTTTGCCTACAGCGAGATGACCAATGAAAAGTTTTCTACCATTTTTTCACTGTAAAATTATTATCGTAAACCAAGGAACACTATTATATTATACTACTAGACAAAGCCTAAAGTCAGTTAGTATAAGCAGTTTCCTTGAGGCAAGTAACGACGAGTGAGACGAGTGAGAATAAAGAACATAATGTATTGTCGATTTCTCAGCAGACGGAACAATATTTATTGCAGGACTTAATTTGTATACATGCGTATTTTGAAAATAAAACGAATACCACTTTCTTTCTTTCAAAAAAGTTAAATTTTATCATCAATATTTTATTTAGCGTTACTACAGATACCATTGTTATCGCATTGATTACAATATTACAAAATAGTTTCAGGTCGTATTTTGGTCGTATGTGGGTATTCATTTATACATTGATACAATCACAGTCTTTAGAATATATCTGAAAAAATTCTTATGTGTAAATTTATCTAATAATGCAATAACCGTGGTATCCGTAGTAATATATATATATATATATATATATATATATATATATATATATATATATATATATATATATATATATATATATATCCTCTTCGTTCCAATCATCGACCGTAGTCGACATAAAATAACATTTCGTAAGGAATTTTTATTACCGCTTTAGAGTGGGTTGACAGCACTGACAGGAGTACCACTGTCTTCCTCATCGGTAGGAGCACATTACAGAATTTTTTTCAGTTGGATCCACGTTAATTGTTGATATTCCACAGCAGTTTGAAAACAGCGCATCGTTACAAAGGGTAGTTCCCAACGTCTTCGTGAATGTAAATATTTTTTTAGTATATTAAATAAATTATTTTTTATAATGTGGGGGTAAATATGTTATTATGAATGTTCAGAGAAGGAAATAAGATATTTTTTTAGAATGTTTCATGAGTTTGGTTGTCATAGTAACGCCAGAAACTTTTATGTCTACTATAATCGACATTTGGAAAGCGGCTACGTAATAATTAAAAAAATATATTTATGTAAGTAAGTACATTTCTGAAGATATTTTCAATCTGGTTACAGAAAAAACCAATGGTAGCTATATTGAAAAAAAGGCGCCTGCTAATTTCAAATAATGAGCAAATAAAAAGGTTTTTTGGTGCCTCCATCAAAATGTCCGTAATGGGACTTCCAACAAGAAGAATATACTATCATTCCAAAACAAAGGTTTATTCCATTGCAATCTTGCCCAGAGACCAATTTTTTGCTATCACGAGAAATTTTAAAGTTGTTTGTGACCATGACGTGGCTCCAGAGGAAAAGGCTGCTTCCAAATTTTGGAAAGTGAACCCTCTTATAAATGTGTAAACCTTCATGTGTTCATTGTCACTACAATAATTATTTTTTAGTTATTAGACACGTTTTCCATTCATCTACTGTATCTTTTTAGCCAGCTTATTTCCATAAATTCTTAAGAAATTAACATTGTTTTAGATGTCAATTGAGTAAGCGTTATTCCAAATGTCTACTATAGTCGACATCAAGTTTTTCAGTAAAAAAAAAAAATTTAAAGTGCTTTTTTGATTTCTTTTAATAGTAGTGAACACAAATTTTACAAAAAATCAAAAATTTGAAATAAAAAAAATTATTTGGAATGAGGAGGATATATATATATATATATATATATATATATATATATATATATATATATATATATATATATATATATATATATATATTATATATATATATATTATATATATATATATATATATATATATATATATATATATATATATATATATATGGTCCATTTCAGTTAAATTTAACCATGCTTCGTCACTTTGAATTTAAATAATTTCCGTTTTCTTGGCTTTATCTCTTTCAGTATTGCATTTACGTAAATTTTAAATTTGAAGTTTGTCTTTAGAAAAGAATAGAAGGTTGATTTATTTCGAATATAAGAATTATTTAATTATTTAGTAAAAACGCATGATCAATTGTATCTGAAATGATTTTTTTTTGAATTTTTTATTGAACTGTTAATTAATAAACATAAACTTGAAATATCCCCAAAGGAAAAGTATTATTAAGCCAATAAAAAAAGATCACATTCAAAAAGGAATCTTTTTAAAAAGTAAAATATTTTATTATTAAATATTACTCATTGCTACAGTTTTTCCATTTTTCCAAAACGAATAAGACCAACTAATAAAACCTAAACTCCATTTTCCCTCATAAAACCAACGACATATAATAATTTTATTCGGGAATATTTCCCGCGGTAAAATGATATAACTTTTTCTTTTGTCTCTGCTTTTATATAAATATATAAACAACTTTATGTTTTTTTGTGCTCTGGCGAAGGGGCGGGGTAGGAAAAATACATCCAATTTCTTTTTTAACTCTGCGGTAAAAACACACACGTATTTGATGTTTTTAGTTACACATTTTTTTCTATTTTAATGACTAGTAAATAGTCCTTTTTTTCAAAAAAAGGATAATACTAAAAAAAGAGACGGGAGAGAAAGTTAAACAACCGAATATAGAACAGTAAGAAAAGTAAAAAAATATTTGATGTATGAGTACGTATATATAAATAAATAAAAATAGTAAATTACACAGCCCTACCGATACGAAGTTAGTGTTGCGTTGTTGTTGTACTTACTACAGTAACTATGAAGAGATAAAATGAACAGTTTTATATAACAAAAAAATAAAAAAATTGGTTTTATTGCTTTTTTTAGAAGCATGCTTTTTTTGTATGATAATTGTCAGAGTCAGTTTTACCATAAATATTAAACTATATAAAATTTCAGGTTGCTGATGTTGCAGGCGAGTCAGACAACCAAAATTTTTTAATTTTATAACTAATTGTTGCTTTGCCGCTAAAAATGATTTAAATGCCCACAAATATAAAAAATAAAAATTAAATCGTATGAGAAATGAACTTAAAATAAAATAAAAAAATCACAATTCTGTTATAAGGTAATATTTTTGGTTTTTCTGTATGCATCTATCTAATTAAAAAATTATAATGTTTAAAAAATTTAAAAATTTGTAGCTACATACTAATCCCATAATTATAGTATTTCATAACATTAAGTTACTATTAAACTGATTATTGTTAATGTGTATATCAATCCGATTCCTGCCACTGTTAGATTCAAAGGAAAAGAGGTTATTGTTCAAAAAATGAATCCACAATGATTGACTATCATAAAACTGGCCTTCTTGAATTTTTGAAGAAAGGACAAAATTTGCTTGATATCACATTTGTAACAGGAGACATTTTGTCCTTTCTTCAAAAATTTTTTCACATTAGTATATTTTTCATATTGTATTGTTTCATATTGTGTATTTTTTGGACGAAGTTTGATGATACTGATTTGGCTTGGCGATTCATAAGGTTGACTGTGGTTCTTTACATATGATTTCTAAAATGATTTTTTCTTTGTTTTCTTTCTGTTTTGTTCTCGATTACTATTTGTTTTTTGTTTTTTGTTTGGTTTTCGATGTTTTTTTGTGTCTTCATGATACAAGTATTATCTTTTTTACAGCAACTAGTTGCTATTTTTGATATGGCTGTTCCGTTCCGTTTTTGATCCAAACTAAAGATTTTGTTTTTCTTTTCTTTAATTATCAAAAATTTTTTCTAAATTTTTCATTTTTTGTGTATTTTTCTTGTCTTGAGAATGGTGATTTGAGACACCGAAACCGGTCGACATGTTTAAGATTGCTTAAAAATTGTTTGTTTTTTGCTGGTCTTAATATTGAGTTTTATATCTACAAATAAAGTCAATAATGGAATTATAAGCTTATTATAATAATATTTTTTCCAAATTTTTGTTTAAATATTAATTGTAGAGTATAAACGCAATAAATAAAACGATTTAAAAAGTTATTTCGAGAGATATAAGTAAAATGTTCAGTGCACATATAAGATTTTATATTAAGATTTGAGTTTCTAACTTTTGAGTTTCTAACGGCTTTTAACAAAAACAAGTAAACTAGTATTTTTAATATAGTTTCCATATTTAATATTAATGTTTTGATTGGTCAAACCGTATCCACTCTATTTAAAATTTTACCCCCAGTTTTATAGTCAAGGCCTTTAGATTTGAGTACATCAATAGAAAGAACTTTAAAAATAAAAGATTGTGTTAATTTAAACTTTCCTTATATCTGTTATAATTTTCAAGTAATTTGACAAAATTAAGTTTTTACCCCAACTTTTGGAGTAGATTTCACCCTTTAAATGGCGTTTTTGGATAATTAAAAAAAATACGTGTCTGTTATTTTTCTTTGTTTTACACACCTACCAAGTTTCATCAAAATCGGGAATTATCACTTTAAAACCTTTCCTTGTAAGTAAGATATTTGTTTTATTACTTACAAATATGTGATAGGGTTGACCGGAGTAATTGTGAATGGATTTTCTTGAACTGAGATAAAAGCGTTGTTTCAAGTATTTTTTTATTTTATATATCACATTATGGTTGACTTATTTCTAATTCTACATTATTCAGGATGCGCCACACAAATTTTGAGCAAGTTTATATGAAAAACAAAAATTTTATAAGCCATTCACATTTCCCCGGTGCGGTTTTGCAAATCTTATGAATTTTGGGGTAAAAGTGAATGCCATCAGAAAAATTATCTGGAATGGATTACAAGAGAAGTGAGGTACATCAGAGTAAAGCCCAACTCAAATTTTTCACATTTACTCCATTTTCAAATTTTTCATCGTACTTTAGCGGTTACAATTTCTCTTTGTTTAATGCAAGTTACGCATACCTCAAATTTGTACAAAAAATCAATGTTAAATAAAAATAACAAAAATTGTAGGAACAAATTTATTACAATCTAAAAATGACATTTTGATGATATTTTGTCATTTTATAATATAAAAAATCAAAAAAATTGCATGATTTTCACACAAAAACAAGGAAAGTAAGACTAAGGAAATACATTTAGTTTACATGAATAAAAAACAACAATCTATTCGGTCTAATAATGTAAACGAAAAAAAAAAAAATTGTTTTGTGTTAATCATATTGCCCTTGGACACTCGCAGAGACATTGAAAACAAGTAATTTTTCTATTTTTGTAAGTTGTTACTGGGTAAGAGAGCACAGCAATGATTTCGTAGAATTATACATAAAACATATTGCTCTTTACACATTTTTTTTTTTTTGTATTGTTTGTACAACGGAAACTTGTACAATAATGTCACCACCAACTTAATCAACATTTTCAACTCTGAAAAGGACACTACTAAAATTTTTGACCGATTGGGGGCATTTGTGAATGACGTTCACAATTACGCCACAATTTTAAAATCATTGGGTAATTGTGAATTGGTAATAAATTATCCAATTTCTTTAGCAGTTAATAAGGAACCCTCTCAGGGTTTAGATCACTTCTTTAGAAGTACTTTTAACCATTTATTACCTTTTAAAAAAATAAAATGTATTTTAAAAAATTTTTTTTTTGAAGATTGGTCGAAGTAAGATACACAAAATTTTGTAAGGGTTTTTTCAGAATAAAAAAAAAAAAAAAAAAGATACTAATACTTGGAGAATTGTTATCAACTTTTAATAACATATTAAGAAAAAACAGAAAAACGTACTAAGATTTGATTTTTAACAATATTAATGTTATTTTAGAAATTATAAGCGTCGTTCACAATTGCCCCAATTCACAATTACCCCGGTCAACCCTACCATAAAATAGCGTTCAAATCAGTGAATATTATTAAGAGTGCTTGCAGACAAGAGCTTCTAAAATTATTTTGGAAACTAGATGCTAAATTGCGACAATATACGCAAAAATATCAACATTTAGATTAAAAAGTTAATCCAGATCGTGAGATGAATCGCATGTTTTTGAGACAGTAGTCTTCCAAGAGTGTGCATAAAGCACTCCACAGCATTTGAAACGAATGTAATTTTAACTTCCGTAGACTAAAACAAAGCAGTTAGGAAAATACAATAAAAAATTGTGAGAAAATCTGTTCTATTACCATGTAAGCTATTACAATCCAATGAGTATTTTACATGTCAAAAAGACACATTCAAACATATTTTAGACAATGTTCTATTATATTTCTGTAACTGTCTTGTTTTGGTTTACAAAAATTATACATATGAGGGTACTTACAGTGTTAGCTAAACGACAACATAATAATAATAATAATAATAATAATAATAATGCGTTTAACGTCCGTTTTTGAGACTATTCAGTCTATAACAGACGCCACCCACATCATTATTTGTACACTTTATTTATTCGTTACAAATTTTTTTTTATTCATTACATTATACATTTATGATGTGGGTGGAGGACAAGGAAAGTGGTGTGAGGGCTAGGATTTGGTAGGTATGCGTCTGCAGCCGTCTTCTGAAGGAACTATGCCGATATTCATCTGGAATTGTGAAGGGAAACTGCAGAAAACCTTCACAAGCATAGCCGGCCGCGGGATTCGAACCCCAGACCTACCAGTCGGCAAGCGCTTAGTGCACAAGCACGCTCGGCCACTCCGCTGGTACTAAACGACAACATAACTGATATAACTTTCTGTCGGGAGCAGTTCGCCTATATCTGACTACACCCTTTTCTCCGTTTCCCCTGATTATGTTGAAAACTATAATAGGAGGTAGAAAAAAACATTTTATTTTTAAAGAGTTTTTGATTGACATGTTTAATTCCGGGGTCGGACCTACTGGAGAGGTTCTTCGACAGGTTAGGAATGAAAAATATTTTTTTTATTATGCTATACTCCATGAATTTAGATGAAACTTTATATGGTAATAAAGTACATTAAGACACAGTTACTATATCTTTTTGAAAGTGGTCACTCAATAGAAACTGTATCAAAATAACGTTGAATCAGATTTAATCCATCTTGTTATCCTTGATAACGAAGACTAGGACGGTAATAAATTTGTCTAATACTCTTGATATTATTTTCCTTCATGTGGATTTAGAATTATTTTCCTATGATGAATAGTTACTGAGAAGAAAATTTTTGAAGAAAACATTCATATATATATGTATACAATATATATATATATATATATATATATATATATATATATATATATATATATATATATATATATATATAATATATATATTATATATATAATATATAATATACAATATATATATTATATATATATATATATAATATTATATATATATACAATATATATATATATATATATATATATATATATATATATATATATATATATTCTAACTACGATTTCAAAATAGCAGGAGTCACAAGAGAGTGGAGCACCCGGGCCCATCAAGGTGCACATAACAAGCAGAATATTAGTGTTATATCAATTATCGAATTATTTCGTTTAAATTTTAAAGCTGATAAGGTTTTACTGTAGTTATGCCCATATGAAAGGTATTTTATAAAGAAAATAAAATAAGTTTTAAGCTATAAAGATAACATTTATTATAATTAATTGTTCTAATGTTAACAAATTTTTGTCTACAGTTGTAGTAAGTCAAGTACTAAAATACATTAGAATATTATTTCAATTTAAAGATGTGAAAAAACTGTAAAATTGTTTTAAGTATTTATAATGAAAATAATATGGCGCAGCACCTTGCTAAAAAAATAAATAGACAATAGCAGACAACAAAATGGTGAATTTTACGTAACACTTAAAATTATACTAAACATGTAACTATATATTTTAATATCTCTATAATAGTGGTAAAGCACGATATTAACCAAAAGGTATATATTGACATAAGGAATATTAATGGATTCCAAATGTTTAAATGTAATAATATTAAAAGAGAAATCTAATAAAATATAATATGTTTACCTAAATATATATATATATATATATATATATATATATATATATATATATATATATATATATATATATATATATATATATATATATATATATATATATAGTCTATAGTATTGCATCCTTAATTTCCAAATTTAAATTAACATGAAATATTAAAACTATACCACGCCATTTCTTTTACGTTGTATTAGCTATTGTTAAATCTTGCCATGTTGTGTATACGAAGTGCGTGTATGTGCAATACTGAGTGTACTACTTGTCTTGCTGGCTGACGACTACACACTGTGTGTTAGGGTTTCCGATCTCGATTCGATTTTATCGAAAATCGATTTTTGGAGAGCCGATCTTTGATTTTCCGAATCGATTCTTTGGAGACCAATATAGAATATTTTTAGTAAAAATATGATATTTTGTCAATATTGATAATATATATTTTCAATGTATTTTAACTATTTATGCTATTTATGTTGTCAAATAATTTTACCATTTTTATGATACATTTATATAAAATTGAGTTAAATTTTTGATTCATGTGACACTTTTAGCGCAAACTGGAAGCCATTTTATTCATGTTAAATTCAGCAGTTCATCTTCAAAGGAAAAGAAAATTTTTTTTGAATCTAATTTGTGATGACCCAATAAGAACCTTGATAAAACTTTTATATATCTTTTATTTTCTGTAAGTACAAAAATTGAATCGATTTTCGTCAGATCGATCTTTTCTAAGCCGATTTTCTCCTGCATCGATTTTTGGTTTGACGATTCGAATCGATCCACAAGATCGATTTTTTGGCCAGAGATCGGAAACCATACTGTGTGTATGTTCGAGGTACTACTAAGTACTACTGATGCCACACTCTGATTTTTTTTGTACCGGTAGCCATGATGTATCGTAAGTATTATAGAGAAACATTTTGATTAAATAGTCTACAGTTTTGACTCGCAAGTATGCTGCCAACATGAAAAGAGGCAGAATTGCTATTGTGCGACATGAGTGTGGTTACTTTCGTAACAGTATCAAAAATTAATAGTTACTACATGCGTATCACTACGTTTTAACACGTCAAAACAGTACTGGAACGTAATTCTATATGTGTCTGTAGCAACAATTAATGATTAGTACTAAGCCAGTATACGGTATAAATTACTAAACATTAAAACTACACTTCCCTACTGTAGTTAGCTTCTTCTACACTTTTTAAAACAAAAAAACATTTTAATAAAAGCAATAAAAATAAAAAATCTTACCTCTTTTCAGTAAAATGCATTGATTTCTTCAATAAGTCCCGTCGACACAATCAACACACAACTGAAATTCGTTCAAGTGGTTTAGTATACATTTATGAGAAAATTGAATGCTATGTATTCTTAGGAACCCACGCTTTTGAGGCACCTTAGTAAGGTGACCCTACCCTGACCACCTTTCAAAGTAAACCCATTATAACAAATTCTTCTTCATAATTGTTCATATAAGGTTTTTTTTTTTATATGTGCTTCGGAGGACTAGATTTTAATTAAATTTACCTCGTCAATAAATTTCAATATTCGTTACTCTACTGAATAGCAAAGCCGGATCTGATCGTGATTTGTTAAACGACATGTACTGTTATGAATAAGTATAGTAAATTTTTAGTTTATATTTTATTAATTTACTGCCTCCAGTCAGTTACAGTTGAAAAATAAAAAAATTCATTTAAGTAGTTCTTGAAGTGCATAGCTACTTCTTTTCAATGCAAATAGAAAAAATAAACTATGTTTACATTAAATATCATATTTCTGTTCGGTAATTTTAATTTCAACCAACGTAACACAACGTTCAATACAATATAAACATAGTTTTTAAATTATAAGTGGGGTAAAAAAATTAAAAAAAAAAAAAACTTTTTTTCATCATTTTAAAAAAATATAATATATAAACAATGTACATAGTACATATTTTCCATGAAAATAATTTTCAGTTTGTTTTCACAGTGCTGATTTTCAAAATATAAAATAACTTTCGTTTGAGATAGTTTTTTTTTTTAATGTTTTTATGTTTAAAAATTTAATAAGCAAACCTAAATAAAGTATGTATACCGACACATGAAAATAAAAATTGTATCAAATCAAATAGTATTGTTCAGATCTTACAAATTAATAGTGGCGCGGAGCAAACATGAAACCATTACGTTCCGGTGTTATTGAATATATAAACAAATCATACAATTTTTAATATTTATTTATTGTAAAAAAAATATTTCATATACATTTATTGTAAAAATATTTCATATACATACGTTTATTGTAATAGTATTTTACAATATAAGCTCGGTAAGTTGCTTTTACTGATCGAGAAAAGTAAATGCACTTAACGCATCGTGTATTGTATAATATTTTTTGCACGATCGATTTAAAATATTTAAAGAATAAAAATATGTTAAATAAAAAATAAAATTTGGATAATATAGGTGAAATTTATATTTCTATGTTATGACATAGAATGCCATGAATAAATATTACAAATATTCATAACAACTAATACAAATCTTTGTAGTGACAATTGACAACTATATTTGTAAATAAAAAATTAAATGTCAATATTTCACTGGCGTGAATATCATTTTTGAATTTTCTTTTAAAAAAATTGAGGAAAATAGTTTGTTAAACTATAATATTAGTGAGAATAATGAAATTGTTGAAGCATTTTATTTTTGGCTGCAAATTTATTCTCGTAAAATGAAAGGAAGATTATGGAAACCATAGAAAATTTTAATGATTGAACGACCTTTTGAAATGTCAATAAAATAAGAAGATTAATGCCAACAATAATAATAATAATAATGTGCAAACTAGTGAAAATTTTGATATTAATCGATTTATTTTCCTAATTGTTCAAATTGTACTTTTAATTTCAATATAAATAAATAAATACAATCATTTTTGAGCTAATTTCACTTACCACACTCCTATTCACTTACCACGCATCTATTTCACTTACCGCACTGTTATTTTTTGGTTTCCATGGATATAAACAAACGTTCGGGAAATGTAATTTACCAGCATTGTCAACAGCATCGGTAAATGCATGAAAATACACGATCGTGCAAAAAAAATATTACATAGACATTTATTGTGAAAATATTTTGTATTCATACTTATATTTTAAAAATAAAGAACAATAACTATTTACATATATGTGTTGTTTATTTGAAAAAAACCATTTTATCTTACAGGGTTAAAAAACAAAATTAAATATAAAAATAAAACATACACTTCAACGATAGATAACTGCTGCTTCCTATACTGTCATGTTCTTCAAAAATTCAGTAAATTTTTATTCATAATCATAATCACTAGCATCTTCTTTATAAATTTTATCCAGATAGTCACCTAGTGGCTCAATAACATCAGTCTTTTGAAGTTCGTGAAGTATAGAGAATATTTCTAGACCAACAGTAGTTTATTTTAAAACATTTAACTCCTCGATTAAAGCTTCTTGATCTTCAACGTTAAACAACATGTTTTTATATTCCTCTATACTTCGAGTAATATTGAGTATTTTTCACCAGTTTCTGAAGTCTCGTATATACGTTGTAATTCATCTATTAAAGTATTAGGATTATTCCTGTATTTTATTTTTTTAGATTGTGTGTTAATATTTCTAAACTTTCTCAAGTTGTTGCCTTCTCAAGACCCCGTTTTCGACATTTTCATTTGAAGCTATATTATGTTTTAGGCTTATTGGTTTAACCGAATTGAAAATTTTGCTCCATTTTTCGAGCCAACTTTTCGAATCTCTTTTAACATTATAATATCTAAAGCAGTTCCTAAAAGTTTAGTTAGTTGTGAAGAGGAGGTTGTTTCATTGCAATTGTTATTAATTGCTGTTAAGTGATTTACTTGCTCACTTTCATTAGACCAACTATCTTTCTCGTTTTCAGATTGTCGACGGTTTTCTCCTATTTTCAAAGAGTTAAATTTGGTTTGAATGGCTTCAGTTGCAGCAGCTATTTTTTTTTGGCCAAATGGATTCAAGATTGCTTCAGAGTAATCAATATCATGCTGGAGTTGAGATGTATTTTCTTCAAGATTTTTTGCTTTAACACTATAAGCATCATCGTTATCATCAAATCTAGATACAGAGACATCATCAGGTGTTTTATTATTAGCATCATATTGTACGAATTTGCTTGATGAGTCATCATTTATTCCAATTGTATCATTGTTAATATAGCTTAACGAATTATGTCGAACATTTAAGTGTCTAGAAAGATTGAACTTTCGCGAAATGGTTTACCACAAAAATCACAATTATACATCGTTCAACGGGAGCTCTGAAGCGTTCGCTAGTAAATGAATAACTGTTCAAAGATTTGTTGCTTCACTACTTATATATACTTAGCTCATTTACTCCACCGGGCGACTCATTTGACTCCAACGAGTGACTAATTTTGCTCTCCGAGTAACTCATTTGACTCCGACGAGTGACTCAGTTTGCTCCCAAGTGACCCATTTACTCCAAGGAGTGACTCATTTACTCCAACGAGTGACTCATTTTGCTCCCCGAGTGACTCATTTACTCCAACTAGTGACTCATTTTGCTCCCCGAGTGACTCATTTGACTCCGACGAGTGACTCAGTTTGCTCCCGAGTGACCCATTTACTCCAAGGAGAGACTCATTTACTCCAACGAGTGACTCATTTTGCTCCCCGAGTGATACATTAACTCCAACGAGTGACTAATTTTGCTCCCCGAGTGACTCATTTTGCTCCCGAGTGACTCACTTACTTAAACTAGTGACTCATTTTGCTCCCCGAGTGACTCTTTACCCCAAGGAGTGACTCATTTACTCCAACGAGTGACGCACTTTGCTCTCCAAGTGACCCATTTACTTGAAGGAGTGACTCACTTTGCTACCCCAGTGACTCATTTACTCCAACGACTGACTCATTTTGCTCCTCTAGTGACTCATTTACTCCAAAGAGTGACTGATTTACTCTAAGGAGTGACTCATTTTGCTCCCCGAGTGACTCATTATGCCCCGAGTGACTCATTATGCCCCAGATGACTCATTTTGCTCCCCGAGTGATTCATACACCTTATCATGGTTAAGGAGCTCATACACCTTATCATGGTTAAAGGGCTCATACACATTATCACGGTTAAAGGGTATAAAATAGTTGAACTTACACAAAATATTGTTTATTTACCGGTAGTTGTCAAATAAATTAACATCTCTTTCGTTAAAAATTATACGCTCGTGGTAAAACAATTGCATTTCGAACCATGATAATTTACAATCCGGAGCAACCCGCCGCTAGCCAATATAGCAAGGGACTTTCGAAACCTGAGATCATTAAATGTAAAACTTTTAAGTAATAACATACTTCACCCGAAAATTTAGCATTTCTTAAATCACAAGGTCTTAAAGTGAAATGAACATGGTACTCACCAATGTGCTGACTATTATTAACCGTTTGTAATTTGATTGTAAACTAGCAAAAGTTATTAGTAGCCATTTTCGGATACATTCCATAAATTAACTAATTACCCCCACCACTTTTAATTATTCTATAAGTTGTGGATTGTGTGTATGAATAAATTCAGTTCTACGGTGGCGGTAAAAATGACGTTTCTTGACATATAAGGCTACCGAGGAGCTAATAACGAATTTTATTTTAAAGAAGTTGGTATCGCTGCGGAAAATTCGGATGAAATATTACATCTTATATTCGAAGCACCATTTGATTTCAACGAGTTGCCAAAGAAATATCAACGGGTTGCACGTTGGCTTTGCCGAAATTGGCATGGGACACCTTGGTCGTATGGATTTATTCCGTACAATAAACCTATATTGAACCATATTGAAACCATACACCATATTGAAACCTATATTAAAGAAGTTTGATGTCATATACGTCAAGGACTGTGAAAAGAAGAAATGGATTTCAAATTTGTTTGATGACACCGGACACCAGCCGTGGATTTTGAATTTGGAAGAAATATTTGATCTACCGAAGATTTCCAATCTGCGAGATGAATATTATTCAAGACGTTGTCTTCATTCAAATAAAATTTGTTTTTTAGAAAATTGTATTCTTTTAAAAAATTTTCATATGGAAAATAAATATTTTTTAAGTAATATATAGATTTAAGCAATTTAATTTTTTGTAAATGTAAACTGTAACTGTAAACTGTAACTGTAAAAAATGTAACCTTGTGTTGCCACAAGGTTACATTTCTTACATTTTTCGTAACTTTTCATCAATCCATGTAACATGTATGTAACAAAAGATTTTAAGCGTATTTATGTAACTTTTTAAAATTATATACATTGTTTGCAATTGTCAAATTCATATCTTAATTCAAAAATTCATAACTCCCACTTAATTGCTTTTATCAATTTCGTCACGCACACAAACGTATACGGTATATGCCTGAAGTTAACTTAATTTTTACTACATACCATCTGCAGCTAAATATGAATTAAATTCAAGTCTTTCTGCTGAAGAATATTGGCGGAAAGTATTTAAACTAGAAAAAATTGATGGAAGAACTATGTTTCCAAATCTGAAGAAAGTATTTCCATTATTAATGGTACTACCGTTTTCGAATGCTAATCTGGAGAGAATATTTAGCCAATTAAAACTAATAAAAACTTCTCTTTGCAATAATTTACATACGGCTACTGTATCTGCACTCATGTCCACAAAAGAAAATATTAAGGATTCTATAAAATTTGAACCTATTGAATCTCTTCTCTGTAGTCAGATAAAAATAAATTGATAAATCTTTATTTTATTGTAATATAATAAATACAATTCTCTTTATTGTTATCTTCATTTGACTTAAAATTCAATGGAAAATAAAAAGATAAATTAATGAACTGGTCATATTTTTATTATACCTACTTTGACAAATAAAAATTTAAAAAAGATTATAATAAAAAATAATTGAAAATGGCAATTCGTATCAACAAAAAATTACTATTACGTAACTTTTTGTTTAAAAATGTACCTTTTAAAGTATGCCAACGTAACTTTTAGCCAAACGAGTGTGGCAACACCGGTATACCTATTCTATAAACAAAATTTAAAAAGAAATATGTGTGTTTTATTTAATTGTTACCCTAAATTTCCCTATTTTTTACAGCAAGAAGTTTCTTTCTTTAACCTGTAATAGTACTGAAAAAAATCTAATGATATTTATTATTCTAATTAAAAGGCATATTTCATGATACACCCTGTACAAAAATACACCCGTATACATGCATTTGTATGTTATAATTATATTATGTATATGTTATGTAAGTTTCAAGATGATATTTTATAAATACTTTACCTCAAAACTACTAATTTATAAAAAAAAATTTAGCAAAACTCAATGCTGTTATAATATTTATATTAAACGACGTGTTTAAAATATAGTAATTTAAAACCAAAAAATTTGAAAGTTTATTCTGTTTAAAATGTTAATAAATACATAATTTGTATACTATTAAGCTATTATACTCTAATATAAATATTAATCAGTATTAAAATTATATATATATATATATATATATATATATATATATATATATATATATATATATATATATATATATGGTTTGCCAGGTATTTCAAATCATATGAAATTTTAACCCGCTCGCGAGAAAAGGGGTGGACTGTAAAGGTGACGAAAGGTTGGACACGATCAGACAATTTTGGCCTCTTAAATTACTTAAATATACGAAAGTACAAATTACTTACGTTTTGCTGCGTTCTGATGTTCCTTGAAATATTGCACTTCGGGTTTAAGGATAACTTGAGGAAAAAAGGGAATGTGTAATGTGCACTAAACACTCATAACACAACTTATAATGAAGTTAATATTTAACGAAACATTTAATTTGTGAACAATATCACTTAACTAATATTTAACTAAATATTTGAATTTATCCTAAAATGGATATTAAACTAAAACGTGAACCATATCACAATTTGAATGATATCACAAAATATAAATTGTCGCAAGGACGAATAATGAGTACAGTACTACTGCGTGTAGCATGTATGCATTCTATGAGTATCAAAATTCTACTGCTATATAGACTTGCAGGAACAAAAACAAAAACTTTTATAAAATCAAATGATTAATTACCGACTGGTGACACCTGCATTCACCCAGTCGAACCAAAATTCGAATCCAATAAAGTGGCGTCACCAAACCCCCAGCCTTAAAAGGGTACTTTTAACGCTCAAACTAACAATAAACTATAAAGGCAAATTAAACTTAAATAATAGGATAATTCTCACTGCCAAAAAACAAAACAAAAAGAGAAATTCTAAATATTAAATGAAAATTAACAAGTGACCCTGCTCACTCAGTAGTTTACTGAGTAGGTAAAGGACAAAGACGAACCACTGGTCGTTTGTAAGAGCCTGAAGTGGTTCGAACAGTGGCAACACGAATGACACCATCCACTCCCGGATGAACCTTTTCTATAATGCCCAATGGCCAATTAAGAGGGGGTGTATTTTCCTTTATAAGAACGACTATTGTTCCCGGGGTGATGGGATTGGAATCCGTGTTCCATTTTTGACGAATTTGCAGACTAGTTAAGTATTCGGTACTCCAGCGTTTCCAATAGTTTTGTACTAAATTATCTAAAAGATTTTTCCGAACTAATAAATTGGTTGAACCATCTGATGTATCCAACGCGGGGAAAAAATTTGGAGGAGATAAATTAAGAAAGTGTGCTGGAGTAAGTGCGGTGGGTTCTGGTGGGTCAGAACTTAAACTATAAAGAGGCCTAGAATTTAAAAGTGCCTCTATTTGGGCTAAAAGTGTACTAAACTCTTCGTAAGTCAATAGCTGCGTGCCTATGACACGAAATAGATGAGTTTTAACACACTTTACATTACTCTCCCACAAGCCACCCATGTGGGGACTGTTTGGCGGATTCATTCTAAATTCTATTTTATTACGAAGTAACTCTAATTTTAAAGCTTCTTGATAATTCGATGATTGAATAAAACTGTATATTTCATTCAATTGCGATCTACAACCAATGAAGGTAGTTCCTCTGTCACTATATAAATACATTACTTGACCTCGACGAGCTATAAAACGTTTAAGTGCGGCGAGAAAAGTTGACGTTGATAAGTCCGACGCCAACTCCAAATGCAGCGCTTTCGTAACAAGACAAACGAATAGAAACGAATTTATATATGCCTTTTGACTTCGAATACCCCTTTTTCGACCCATAGTAATCGAAAAAGGTCCTGCATAATCGACCCCCGTATGTGTGAAAGGTTTAGCAGGCGTTACACGAGGAGATGGTAAATCTCCCATAAGTGGAAATGTCGAAGTTGGATTTTTTTTAAAACAAACATTGCATGAATGCACAATTTGACGTATGATACTTCGAGCTGAAAGTATCCAAAAATGTTTACGAATAAGCGCTAATAGCAGATTGGGTCCCGTATGTAAATTCGTATTATGATAATGCGTGATTAATAACGATACAAAGGGATCCCGTTTTGGCAAAAGAATAGGATGCTGTACTTCAAACCCTAGTGGTGCTTTGTTTAGGCGACCACCAACTCGAATAATGCCATTATCGATAAAGGGTCTTAATTTTCTCAGAGGAGCACTACAATTTTTTCCGATTTTTAAAGCTTTAAAATCTTCTGCAAAATGTACCGATTGTACAGTTTTGCACAGGTAATGTTCTGCCACTTTTAAATCAGTACTACTAATATCTAATTCGTTTGGTAACATTTTCAAAAATCGTAACACATAGACTGTGGAACGAAGTAATTTTAACCACGACGAAAATTTGTTTACAACAATATTTTTTTTGGGATATATAAATTTCACGAAGAATTTTTTCAACCTTCTCCCAAATTGCGTGGACTAGCTTTATAGAAGGATGGACATAATGAAACCAATATCTTCTATTTCATAGCTTTTCTTTATTAAAATTGCCAAAATATTTTCGATATGTTTAATATCATCTTCAGTGGCTAAACATCAAAAAAAAAAAAAAAATTTTTACAACGTAATAATAAACAATAACATCATTTTTATATATTTACAATTCTTCGTTAACTTATACTATTATTTTTTAGGTTATAAGCTACATATTGGATAGGAGGATTATTTATTTATTTTTGTAAAAACAACAAGAATTTGTGATTTAGTTGATATATAGGAAATTTTATGTTTGGAAGAATATCTATTTGTGTTAACGAAACAAACAAAACCTATTTTTTAATATTAGCGGATTTGAGACAGGACAAACTGAAACAGTATGTATATTAAAATGTTAAAAAATTTTTTTTACAATCTTACTCACCAGAAATTATCTAAATTTCAGATTGTCATTCTTGGATAACAACCAACCATACCAACAATCCATTAGAACAATTTAACTAGTTTTTTTGCATTTCACATGGAAATTTGTCAATCGAAAAAATTTTTTATAAAATAATTACTTTAATTTAAAACAATTAAAAAAGTCAAACATATTTAAAATGTAAAATGAAAAAAATTTCAAGAGAATTTTTTTTAAATTATCACAGTTTGTACAATGTACTCCTCAAGTACATTGTTATTGGTATGGTAGCACAGTGATCAACTGAACTAAATTTGTAAATTTTTTGTTTAAAGATAAATTTCTCGAAAATTCTAGACAAAATTAGTCCGGTCTCAATTTACATATTGGTATGTGTTTATTGTTTATGTTTTTTGATTACAATGTATTATATAAGCATCTTTTGGAAATATTGTTTATTGATTTCTATTATTATTATTATTTTATTTTTTTAATAATCGGTAAATAGGCATTATCTAGAGCTAATGATTCTATCTGCTTGTTGCAATTTTTTGATTCATTCAGTTTTATGTAAAAACCTTCACTTAATAATCTTTTTTGGTATTTATTTTCTCTGTCTAATATTTCGACTTGGTCGAAATTAAACCTGTGATCATTATTTATCGAATGTTCAGATAATCCAGTTGCCTCTTTGCCCCTTTTTATGTCATATTTGTGTTGGGCTAATCTATTATTCAACGACTGTGACGTTTGTCCATAGTATGATAATTCGCAATCTTGGCAGTTTATTTTATATACTATATTGTAATCTTGTTTTATATCTGTTTTTACTCTTTTTTTAGTGTAAATGTTTGAAATTTTATTGTTAAAAGAAAAAGTTATTTTATTTTTGCTATTTTTTTCTATTATTGGTTTTAATTTCTTAGTTAAATTATTATAGGGTAAACAAATTCTATTTTTATGTTCATTTATTGTATCTACATTAGTTTTTGTTGTATTATATGCTAAATGTATAACTTTTTCTTTTATCATGTTAATTAAATTTATAGGATAGTTATTTTTAGTTAGAATGGAAACAGCTAATTTTATAGATTCTTTTCTATTTTTTATGCTACTTAAATGTACCGCTCTATGCATTAGATTATGTATCATGTTATTTTTTATGTATTGTGGATGATTCGAGTTGTAATTAATGATTCTGTCAGTGTAATTATCTTTTTTATGCCATATTGTGTTAATCACGTTATGCTTATCTTTTTTAACTAAGGTGTCAAGAAAAGCTATTTGGTTATTTTCTTCTATTTCAATGGAAAACTGTAAAGTTGGATGATAATTATTAAAACTATTTTTAATATGTTCTATTAAATTTTCTGGCGCTACTGTTAAAATGTCATCTACGTATCTATAGAAAAAAGCTGGATTCCATTTTTTGACTTTTTTAATACTGGCAGCACAAAGAAAATCCATTACATACGAAGCAATGATACTGCTAAGGTTCCCACCCATTGGGCAGCCAAATAACTGTTTATAAAATTTATCCTGAAATCTAAAAACATTATTTTCGAAAATTAACTCAATTCCCTCAATAAATAATTCTCTATCTATATCTGTAAATTTTTTTATGTTGGACCATTGTTTTTTAATGACAGCTATTGCTAAGTTTAGAGGAATATTTGTAAATAAAGATTTGACATCCAATGAAAAAATTTTTTCAATAGAATCTTTAAGTTGAATGTTATTAATTTTCTTTACGAAATCATACGAATTTTTTATGGAAAATTGACTATTTTCAGATTTAGTTAATATTTCAGAGAAATATTTTGCTATTCCCTGTATAGGGGAATTGATCTGGCTAACAATTGGTCGTAATGGTATATCCTTTTTTTGAATTTTTGGTAAAAATAGATTTCGGGTAAAGTTTTTCCTGATTTTTGAAGTTTGGTCTTCGTTGTGCTGTCAATATATTTATTTTTGTATAATTTATCTGTATATAGTTTAATTTTTCTCAAAATATTTTCATTTGGATCTTTTCTAATGTTTAAATAAGTTTTTTTATTGTTTAATTGTGTCATAGCTTTATTAAGATATTCTTCCTTATTTAAAATTACCGTTGAACCACCTTTGTCAGCTTTAGTTATTATAATTTTGTCAGAATTTTGTTTGATGAAATTTTTGGTCTGTTTATGGCAATCGTTAGAAAGGGAATAATTCCTGAATTCATAAAAAATAATATTAAGTTATGCCTGCCATATTGGGATAGGAAAACGTTGATGAAATTAGATTCTGCAAAGAACATTTTTTCATTAAAAATCTTAAAAATAATTATTACAGATTCTTATATTAAACAAAAAAATTTAATTAATTTAAACAGGAAAATTAAAAATAACCTACAACATTTGATTAGTAAGGATGATATGGTTGGTCTGTCCATGGCATCGTCACATATTGAAAACAAAGTTGATTCGTATACCAGCCGGAAACAAATAAATAAAATTTACAAAACTGAACAAAGTTTATTAGAAAAAATACACATTGATGAGGGTTGGGTAAAAAACTTATCTAACGTAATAATTCCGAAAGAGGTTAAATTTATATTAGGATTAAGTCCGAATTTCATTATTGATGACAATTTTAACAACAATAAAATAAATAAAAACAAAACAATATTATCAATAATTAAATCAATAGAATCTAACATTGACAAATTTCCAAAAAATCAACAAAGGATTTGGAAAGAAAAGTTAATAAACAGCCTCACTAATAATATTAATAAAAAATCATATATTGATCCTTTACATAAATACATTAACGATTGCCATAAACAGACCAAAAATTTCATCAAACAAAATTCTGACAAAATTATAATAACTAAAGCTGACAAAGGTGGTTCAACGGTAATTTTAAATAAGGAAGAATATCTTAATAAAGCTATGACACAATTAAACAATAAAAAAACTTATTTAAACATTAGAAAAGATCCAAATGAAAATATTTTGAGAAAAATTAAACTATATACAGATAAATTATACAAAAATAAATATATTGACAGCACAACGAAGACCAAACTTCAAAAATCAGGAAAAACTTTACCCGAAATCTATTTTTTACCAAAAATTCAAAAAAAAGGATATACCATTACGACCAATTGTTAGCCAGATCAATTCCCCTATACAGCGAATAGCAAAATATTTCTCTGAAATATTAACTAAATCTGAAAATAGTCAATTTTCCATAAAAAATTCGTATGATTTCGTAAAGAAAATTAATAACATTCAACTTAAAGATTCTAATGAAAAAATTTTTTCATTGGATGTCAAATCTTTATTTAAAAATATTCCTCTAAACTTAGCAATAGCTGTCATTAAAAAACAATGGTCCAACATAAAAAAATTTACAGATATAGATAGAGAATTATTTATTGAGGGAATTGAGTTAATTTTCGAAAATAATGTTTTTAGATTTCAGGATAAATTTTATAAACAGTTATTTGGCTGCCCAATGGGTGGGAACCTTAGCAGTATCATTGCTTCGTATGTAATGGATTTTCTTTGTGCTGCCAGTATTAAAAAAGTCAAAAAATGGAATCCAGCTTTTTTCTATAGATACGTAGATGACATTTTAACAGTAGCGCCAGAAAATTTAATAGAACATATTAAAAATAGTTTTAATAATTATCATCCAACTTTACAGTTTTCCATTGAAATAGAAGAAAATAACCAAATAGCTTTTCTTGACACCTTAGTTAAAAAAGATAAGCATAACGTGATTAACACAATATGGCATAAAAAAGATAATTACACTGACAGAATCATTAATTACAACTCGAATCATCCACAATACATAAAAAATAACATGATACATAATCTAATGCATAGAGCGGTACATTTAAGTAGCATAAAAAATAGAAAAGAATCTATAAAATTAGCTGTTTCCATTCTAACTAAAAATAACTATCCTATAAATTTAATTAACATGATAAAAGAAAAAGTTATACATTTAGCATATAATACAACAAAAACTAATGTAGATACAATAAATGAACATAAAAATAGAATTTGTTTACCCTATAATAATTTAACTAAGAAATTAAAACCAATAATAGAAAAAAATAGCAAAAATAAAATAACTTTTTCTTTTAACAATAAAATTTCAAACATTTACACTAAAAAAAGAGTAAAAACAGATATAAAACAAGATTACAATATAGTATATAAAATAAACTGCCAAGATTGCGAATTATCATACTATGGACAAACGTCACAGTCGTTGAATAATAGATTAGCCCAACACAAATATGACATAAAAAGGGGCAAAGAGGCAACTGGATTATCTGAACATTCGATAAATAATGATCACAGGTTTAATTTCGACCAAGTCGAAATATTAGACAGAGAAAATAAATACCAAAAAAGATTATTAAGTGAAGGTTTTTACATAAAACTGAATGAATCAAAAAATTGCAACAAGCAGATAGAATCATTAGCTCTAGATAATGCCTATTTACCGATTATTAAAAAAATAAAATAATAATAATAATAGAAATCAATAAACAATATTTCCAAAAGATGCTTATATAATACATTGTAATCAAAAAACATAAACAATAAACACATACCAATATGTAAATTGAGACCGGACTAATTTTGTCTAGAATTTTCGAGAAATTTATCTTTAAACAAAAAATTTACAAATTTAGTTCAGTTGATCACTGTGCTACCATACCAATAACAATGTACTTGAGGAGTACATTGTACAAACTGTGATAATTTAAAAAAAATTCTCTTGAAATTTTTTTGATTTTACATTTTAAATATGTTTGACTTTTTTAATTGTTTTAAATTAAAGTAATTATTTTATAAAAAATTTTTTCGATTGACAAATTTCCATGTGAAATGCAAAAAAACTAGTTAAATTGTTCTAATGGATTGTTGGTATGGTTGGTTGTTATCCAAGAATGACAATCTGAAATTTAGATAATTTCTGGTGAGTAAGATTGTAAAAAAAATTTTTTAACATTTTAATATACATACTGTTTCAGTTTGTCCTGTCTCAAATCCGCTAATATTAAAAAATAGGTTTTGTTTGTTTCGTTAACACAAATAGATATTCTTCCAAACATAAAATTTCCTATATATCAACTAAATCACAAATTCTTGTTGTTTTTACAAAAATAAATAAATAATCCTCCTATCCAATATGTAGCTTATAACCTAAAAAATAATAGTATAAGTTAACGAAGAATTGTAAATATATAAAAATGATGTTATTGTTTATTATTACGTTGTAAAAATTTTTTTTTTTTTTTTTTGATGTTTAGCCACTGAAGATGATATTAAACATATCGAAAATATTTTGGCAATTTTAATAAAGAAAAGCTATGAAATAGAAGATATTGGTTTCATTATGTCCATCCTTCTATAAAGCTAGTCCACGCAATTTGGGAGAAGGTTGAGAAAATTTGTTTATTAAATGATAAAGAGGAGGTGGCTCTTTATTAACTACAACTAAGGAAACTGATTTCTCTTCTAATTGTAAGTGCGATATATTATAATTTTCTGAGCTTCCAAAAGACCACAATTGTGGCTCTTGAAGTAACCAATCCGGTCCGGTTAACCAGTTTGTATTTTTTATAAATGACGAAGGCGTCATACCGCGGGAAACACAATCAGCGGGATTGTTGTCTCCATTTACGAAAAACCAATGTTTTGCGGGTAAATCTGTTTGAATTTTAGTGATACGATTTGCTACGAAGGTTTTCCACCGATGTGGTTCTGAATGAATCCAATTTAAAGTTACTGTGGAATCCGAAAAGGCATAGATACTGTCAACAGTGCATCGATCATTAAAAATATTTAACACAAAACGCATTATTTTTGCTAACAAAACCGCAGCGAACAATTCTAGACGCGGTATTGAAATGATTTTTAATGGAGATACTTTGGATTTCCAACAAACGAAACTAATATTCACTGAATTATTGGGACATACTGTCCGCAAGTAAATCACTATGCCATAACCTTTTTCTGAGGCATCTGCGAAACCTACCAGTGTACAAGGTGTACCGGAATTAAATAGAAAAAGATGTCGCGGAATTTGGAAGTTGAGTAAATCTTTTAATTCATTTTTAAAATTGAACCATAATTTTTTAATTTTAGTGGGAGGTTCTTCGTCCCATTGCAAACTCAATTTCCACAATTCTTTGATCAATACTTTAATATACAAGGTTATTGGTGATAAAAAACCCAAAGGGTCGAAAATTCTCGCTCCTGTTGACAGAATAATTCGCTTTGAATATTCAGTATACGAGGGTATATTTAAACTGGATGAAAATGTATCACTGACAGGGTTCCACTTTATCCCAAAACCTTCAAATATTCGGTATCATCAAAAACTATATTTCGAATAAGTCGGATATTTTCAGGTATTTGAGCCAATAATTCCGATGAATTAGTGGACCATTTGGTCAATTTAAACCCCCCAGCCATGATTAAACCCAGCAACTGTGTGTGAAGTGAACTAGGTGTTTCTAAGTTTTTGACGCTTGCACAAAAATCGTCGATGTAAGTATCGCGCAATACGAATTGAGCTGCTAACGGATACGATTTTGATTCGTCAGCTACTAGTTGTTTAACTACTCGCAAGGCCAAATAAGGACTTGGTTTTACGCCAAACGAAACAGTGTTCAACTCATACGTATTTATTGAATCCTTTGGAGAAAATCTCCAAAATATTTTTTGAAAGCACCTATGTGCGGGAATTAAATTGACCTGTCGATACATTTGTTTAATATCCGCTGTAATTGCAATAGGGAACAATCTAAAATTTAACAAAATAACCATTAAGTCGTTTTGAAGTTTTGGACCGGTATATAATATGTCGTTAAGAGATAATGAGGAATCAGTTTTTGCACTGGCATCAAAAACAACCCGTAGGGGTGTTGTTGGATGCTCAGTCCGCTCAACACCATGATGCGGAATGTAATATGTGGGTTTCGATGTGTCATTTTCCTTTCCTACATCAATTAAGGTCATGTGACCTTGATCCAAATAATCTTTAATAATATTTGCATAACAATCCCGAACCATATCGGATGATTGCAAACGTTTTTCCAACGAAAGAAATCGACGAAAAGCATTTTGTTTTGAATCTCCTAACTTATTAGGATCATCCTTAAAGGATAATGACACTGTGTAACGACCAGTATGGTCACGATAATAAGTCGAAACGAAATTGTTTTCACAGGCGATATCTTCATCACTGAGGAGTGGTGAAGCAACATCTACATTTTCAATCTCCCAAAATTTTGAAACTATTTTCTCAATTGAGGTTGAAAACGTACAAAAAGTATGTGTTTGATCAGCACCGGTTTGTGACACTGGGGCTGATCCCATAACTACAAAACCTAAAGAGGTTTTTACAGCAATTGGAAGTGTAGGAGGGCCTACAACTTTTGCTGTTCCTAATAAATGCGGGTAGAGATCCGCGCCAATTATTCCATCTGCAGCAGAAGGAATACCATATGTTTCATCTGCAAGGGGCAGATCTTTAAGATGTTCCATCATTTCAACATTGACTAACGACGTAGGTGTAGAATTTGTAATTTTATTTATAACGAAACACCTTAAAGAATATTTGATCTTGGGATCAAAACGAGAACTAATAACTATATCTGTTTGACCTTTGATAGGTCGGGATGTGTTTCCTATTCCTAAAACCGAACTAAATACTTTAGAAACAGGTAAACCTAAACGGCGACAACAATTTGTCGTTAAAAAGTGGGACTGTGATCCACTATCTAGCAATAGTCTAATTTTATGAGTATTATTATATTTGTCAATGTAATTGACAACTGCGGTTGATAACAAAACAATTTTATGCGAATTAATGCTTGTTGAGGAACAAGCAACGAAAGTGTTATCTAAATTACCATTTTCTGGTTGCGAAATTGGATCATTCGAGAGCGTGGGTGCACCATTACACGATGCCACTGGTTTCGGACCCGAATTACTATTTGCGAAATGCAACAAAGTGTTGTGCTTGGCTCGGCAAAGATTACATCTATTTGTTGATTGACATTCAACAACTTTATGTCGAGACGATAAACAATTAAGGCACAATAGCCTTTGTTTTACTAAATTATATCTATCCTTAGGGGACATTTGATTAAATTTCGCGCAACGATAAAGCGCATGCGATGGCGATTGTTTACAAATACCACATTTATTGTTGTTGTTGTTGGCTACAAATGATTGTGTAACTTTACTAGATTTACCAGAAAATTTAGAGGTTACACTACTAGTATGATTTAAAAGTTGCAACTGCTGTTTAATGAAAGTTATAATTTCTTTATAGCTGGGTATAACTGTTTTATCAGCACGGGAAATTTCAAAAAATTTAATTGTTTGAGGATCCAATTTTGAAAATGCTATATATGCCAACATAAATTCTGCTAAATCGGGAATGCCTAAATTTCTTAGGGAAGATACCGATGCATCAAATTTATCAAGAAAATGTTTCAATGAATTTTCTGATTCAGTTTGAATTGGTTTAAATTCTAAAATTTGTTTCATATGCAAATTTTCTTGTGTTCGTGTATCTTGGTAACGATCAACTAAGGCATTCCAGATTAATTCATAATTACTACCCGTAGCTGGTATCCCCGAAAAAACCGATGCAGCTTTACCAACAACTCGACCAACCAAATAATAAACCTTATCTTCAGGAGAAAGTTTATCATTTAAATGAATTTTATTTTTAAATGTTTCGTAGAAAATACCCCAATTTTCAAATTCTCCACTAAATTTTGGGATCTCCACTTTGGGTAAACTCGGGTCTGCCCAAACACTACTAACCTGTGGTATTTGTTGTTGCGCCTGTACAACTTGAGAAGTTGGTACACTTTCTCTAAATACATCTTTTGCAATGAGCTGAATAGCACCGCACAAATCCAAAAAATTATCTACAATATTGTATTCAGGTTTAAATTCAGCGTTTGCTTCTAAATTTACGTCGTTGATGTCATCTATAATTTTTAGGAACTGTGTTTTGGTTTCTTCAAACGATTGAAATTTAATTTTAAAATTTTTTAAATTATTTTTATCAGCTAAATTCCTACTATAATCGTATAATTGCTGAATACAACGATAAAGATTTTCTTTTTTGGCAGTAAGAATTTTTAATTGCTTTTCAATCGACATTGTACACGATTAAATAATTAATCAACTAAACAAACTGAAAATTTGACAATTAACAGCTGATACGACTTAACCATATAAATACTATTGCTGTCAATTGTGTCAATTGTTATGCCCTCTAGCTAAATTCAACAATAAAACTAATTAAATTGTCTGCTAATGACATCTAGTGTACGAAAGTTGAAACCACCCAATAACAGTACCAATGTGCATATACGCAAAATATTAAGCAAACTGAAAAACAAGTGACGTAATATTTTCAACAAGTTTGAACTAATGTTTGTTTATTCATGCAAACCAATTTTAACATGAAAAACGCGGTAATTTAAGCTGCCAATTTGTCAATTCCAGGATTTTCTGGATCTAAAACGGAATCATAAGGATATCCGGCTCGAAGGACCAATTTGGTTTGTCAGGTATTTCAAATCATATGAAATTTTAACCCGATCGCGAGAAAAGGGGTGGACTGTAAAGGTGACGAAAGGTTGGACACGATCAGACAATTTTGGCCTCTTAAATTACTTAAATATACGAAAGTACAAATTACTTACGTTTTGTTGCGTTCTGATGTTCCTTGAAATATTGCACTTCGGGTTTAAGGATAACTTGAGGAAAAAAGGGAATGTGTAATGTGCACTAAACACTCATAACACAACTTATAATGAAGTTAATATTTAACGAAACATTTAATTTGTGAACAATATCACTTAACTAATATTTAACTAAATATTTGAATTTATCCTAAAATGGATATTAAACTAAAACGTGAACCATATCACAATTTGAATGATATCACAAAATATAAATTGTCGCAAGGGCGAATAATGAGTACAGTACTACTGCGTGTAGCATGTATGCATTCTATGAGTATCAAAATTCTACTGTTATATAGACTTGCAAGAACAAAAACAAAAACTTTTATAAAATCAAATGATTAATTACCGACTGGTGACACCTGCATTCGCCCAGTCGAACCAAAATTCGAATCCAATAAAATGGCGTCACCAATATATATATAATTTTATTAAGCAAATTTTTTGCAATATTTATAAATTATTTTATAATTAGATTCTGTATTCAATCTAATCATAAATAAGAAATAGAATGATGCTACATAAAATACATAGTATTAATATACAGGGTGTATAAAACATAGAAATAGTTTTATGTTATACTCAAATTCTTAAATCTTGTGCGCTATAAGGAACAATATTTTTTGTAATTCGTTAAAATTCTAAGAAGTTTTGTTAAACAAAAAATTACTAACGTTGTAGGTTAAAATTCATGAGGTATAGTTTTTCAATATTTAAATGAAATGACTTTTCAAGTACGGCAATAATCAGCAGTATTGTTCGCAGCATGTTACCTACTTATCTATATAAAGCAAAAAGAAACCGTCGCTTGTAAAACAGGTAACAAATTTAAAATGCAATTGGAGTGAACATAGAGTGGTATTTGTTGTAAGCAATAAAATAATTTAACATTTTGAAAGTTTATGGTCACTAATAGCACCCTCTCGAAAGTCATCCCAAAAATTGTTGGAAAAGGTATACTAAATTAGGTTACACTTCTTTAAATTCGAAATAAGTATGTTTTGACAGTCTGCTTTCAAGGTCTGCTAAAATGAGCAGTCAGCGAAAATAAACTTGTTTTAAGCTAATAAAATTCTAAAAACTAATAAGTTTTCAAGGTTAATTATATATAAAAATATCATGCAGTACAGTCGACATCCGATTTTCGGAAGTACAGTAGCGGTCTGAAATCTGGACTCTGGAGTCGGAAATCTGGAATCTGACGTTAGTTTGGGGGCTTAAAATCTAGCGCTTGGTACAGTGTCCCCCACAAAATTTATCATTAGCGGCCTCCTGATTTTCGTTTAAGATGACGCAATTAAGCGAGGTTAAAGGCCAAGGTTTGCACGTACACAAAATAAGCACAGTACGCTTCAAAAAGTAATCGGACACCTTTTTAGTCAGGAGGTCCACAGTTCCACACTCTTGACATGGCAGTGTACCAAAACTTTAAGTACAGTACGGTGTCAAAAGTTTGGGACCACCCCCCGAGTCACGGTAATCCCATATTTTTGACGCATTAGTGTACCTCTCGTTTAAGATGACGCAATTAAGGCAAGCGCGTGTTGGGGTCAAAGGCCAAGGTCTGCACGTACATAAAATAAGTACAGTACGCTTTAAAAAGATACCTTTTTGGTCAGGGGGGTCCGCACTTTTGACACGACAGTGTACCAAAAATTTAAGCACAATACGGCGTCAAAAGTTTGGGACCATCCCCGGGTCAGGGTATTCCCCACATTTTTGACGCGGTAGTGTACCTCAGCTATCGATTTGTGATCTAAAATTTCATTCAGCGTATGCGTCGTGTTCTAAAATTCAGTCTGCGCATGCGTTAGATTTGGATTCAAAAACTGTGTTAGTGCTAGCGGATAATGGGTTAATATAAATCCAAATCGTGATGACCAATTTGTGATGACGCATAATTTGTTAATTTGAATTTATTTTGTCGAAGTGATGACTCATTTCTTAAGAATTTCAAGGCCAACAGTATGAGCGCATATTGGGGTCAAATGTCAACAACAAATTTTGATACATGTACTTAGTACGTACCGGATCAAAGGTCAAGGTTTGCACATCGATACATTTTGATGACTCATCAATTCGGATTGTGTAGTACCGTAAAGTCACAGGATTTCAGTCATTGACAAAAGGGTTCAAGTTGCTTAGTTTTGCGGTGCGGCCGTACCCGTACAGCTCTTCTACTCGTATACCGCACATGTAAATATAATACGTCTCGTATCGCTTATGTATACTGTACAGCCGGGCTACGTATTTCCGTTTGCGTCTTAAATAGGAGGCACTGTTGCTTCGAAATCTGCAGGGTTTTGTAACGCTAGGCTCTTCTTCCAAACACGTGCCTGATTCAAATCCCGCGTCTTCTAAACGCGTACGGAGGATTGTAACGCAAATTATTCTTTTAAACACTCCTTGGGGGAAACGCTATAATTATCAGGTTAGTCATTAGTGCCGACAGCCAACACTAATAGTCATCAAGACCACGCATTTGAGCCTCAGAGGGTCTGGTGAGTAAAGAAATGTGTGAAGTAAAGAAATGAATGAGTAAGGAAATGGATGAGTAAAGAAATGGTGAATAAAGAAATGTTTTGGAGTCAACACTAACGCTGGAAAGAATATAATATTACAAGCTTGTACTCAAATTTAAGACCCTTCTATTCTTCTGACTTATGAATTTTTCCAAATATTGAAATTGAATTTATATGTCCAATGGACAAAATGGTAGCTTTTATAATTTTTTACAAAGAATCATGTTATCGACAACGAAAAGCTATAAGCTGTAATAACTCAAAAACATTATTACTTGAACCTAATAATGTCAATTTTTTGATAAATCAGTTTTTACCTGAAGATGACGAGACCAGAGGTGAAGAATCAGGCCAAGAACAAAAAATGAAGGTATTGTTGGAAAATGGTACTGCGTCAGAAAATGCTGAATTTTCTTGTTGGTAAAAGCTCATCGTTGCTTGTTCCGAATCATTTTATTTAATTGGTTGGTTGACCATAATATTGACATTTTTTTCTCACTATTGCTTTCATTCTTCGTAAAATTTTTTCTACTGGGCAATAGAAAGTATTTTGTCAATATTTTGAACATGAATCTCTTGGATTACCTTTTCAAAACTATCTTTCTAATCATGGTGTCCCCTTTAAGGAGGATCACTAGTGTCACATTTTGAAAAATTTGAAAAAAAAAATTGCATGTTTCGATAGTCTATATCTTTAAAAATAACATATTACAATTTCAAGTGTATATCTCAAATATTTTTTGAGTTAAAGCCATCCGAAGAGCGGATTCTGATTTTCATTGTTAACATATTGAGGAATGTATGGAGGTTGATAGTTCGGGAGTTTCTAGACGTGGCTGCCAGTCACATGTTGTGGAGAAGCTAGACCCTGGCACATTTAAACGACTCATCAAGTTTTTCTATGACCGTTACAGTGAGTACATCGTAAATAATTTTAGTAAAAATTTTCAGTGATTAAAACTAAAAGGTAAAGTAAAGAAAAACTACATTTTTCAAATTTGGTGCAGTTATGACTCGAAAACAAATCATCCGATCGATTTGATTCTTATTGCAGCTTCTTTTATATATGTTTCTTCGTGCCATGAACCTCCAGTTTTTCGATCGAATAAAAAATGTAATTTTTGCAGACCAAAAATCACCAAATTTTCGCGCAAAATTTGAAACTTTTTTTTTTGAAAACTCCGCAATTTTGTTAAATTTCAACTTTTTTTTTCGATTGAGATTCACGGCACGGGCAATACCTTCTAGTTTAATAGGCTTTTTGTTTTTTTTTTTTGATTTCCGGCACTGTGAAGGTCGCTATCACTGCAGCAGTGGGGGAACTTTTTTTTGGAGCCTTGGAAGATCGCGAATAACTCACTGAATTTTCAATTTTTTGGTCCAAAAAATTTCTCATGAAATTACATCAACGAATATATCCTTAAAACACATATCATATCACCTTTTTTCAGGCGGTCACAGTTTAGTGGTCCCCCTTAACACATGTTTGGTTGAACAGTCTGCATTACAAACCCGTGTGCGTTTAGAGGACGGGACACTTGAATTGTGGGAGACGTGTTTCGAGTATTACAAAATCGTACGGATTTTGTGGCAACAGTGCCTCCTAATCAACATGAAAACGGAAATACGTAGCCGGGCTAGCAGTTATTTACAGACGCCGTGAAAATGAAGCGAAATTTTACAATTATGATTTATTTTATTTAGTTTCTAAGTAAATAAATAATAAACTACTGAAAATAGATAAGTAATAATTCAAAGAGCATATTAAATTATATTTATTTATCTGTAACAATACTTGTATAATGATCATTATTATTTTTATAAATAGCAATTACAATAAATAAAATCGCATCATTGTAAAGTACTTTATATTGTAAGAGCATTGTAGTCATACAATTTAAAAAATACACACAGACTATTATGTACTTGTACTTGTGTAACAGTAAACTTCTTGTAAAAGTTATTTGCTTTAATAATTTATCATGATATGTGTGTGTGCGGCCGTGTATAGGAGATACATTACTACACAATATGTACCTACAGAGTTTGTTAGCATGCGAGCACTAGCATTTCTAGTATTTATATACATATGTAGTAGAAAAGTTAGCTGTATGCAGTTTTTATTAGAAAGTTTATGTTGTTATTTTTATGGAGTTCTAGGCAAATATTTAATATAAATGGGTGAATAAAATATAAAATATTACATAAAAATAAACTACATTTCCTACAATATTAATCTTATAAGTTTTTAAATTTATAATATCTCAACAATGTAAACTACATATAACTTACAGTTATGGGTGTACAGTTTAGAATATGTAGGTAATCAGTTATGTATACTAACTCCCGGTACAGGAATTACGGAGCTTACCTCAAAATTACTAAAAAAATTTTTAGAAAGCTAAAAAATTGAAAGAAAAAAAATTTCTTTCAAAATTTTTTTCATAATCAATCTTAACTACTTAGTTAGTTGAGAGGTCATGTGTACTATAAAAAATATTTAATGAAGATTACGCAAAAAATATACTGTCGCTTCTGAAAAATTATTTCGGGAAGCAAGTCCATATTTCAAAACACAGAAATAAAAGAGACATAATACGACAACTTTAGGTTTTCTATGACACCTCATTATCTTTTATTATATTAATGTTATTTAGATAATAACTCTATTAGTAGAGCAGAGTATAAGCGCTAGCCTAACTTCAACTCCCAATTGAACTTCCCACAAAATAAAATTCATTGGAGAATCATGAGAAAATAATTGACTCTATTTAATGTAAGCCAAATTATAAATACATGCCCATAAAGTTTGTTTAATTTAGGTACCTATTGCTGGTAATCTTAGTGTTAATGTGTCTTCCAAAGAATAGTATATTATTCAACGAGCTAGTAATGATAGCTATTACTCACAAAGATGAAATTGCGACACGAGGCGAGCTTGTGAGGCGAGTCTCGTAATGCATCTGAGTGAGTAATAGCCATTGCAAGTGAGTAGAATACGATATTTTTTCTACGACTTTTTTCCTTTTTGATTTAAATAAAATTGAATATAAATTTTAAATCAAATTTTTAATCTATTTCTAATTTCATTAATAGTTTGTATAATATTATGTATAAAACGATCAAAACAAAACATAAACTACTTTATTTACTTGAACGTTACTAGGCAATATATATATTAAATTAGAACTTGATACATACATATATACACAAAACAAAAGAAAACCCATGGAATAATGATTAATACTGTGATTTCATTGGTCAAGAGGGTATTGAGTAATGAACATTCCTCCACACCTTTCAATAATGCCTAACTTTCTCAAAAATTAACAGATATATAATGAGTGTGTTCTTCAACAGGAGTAGAAAAAAACCATTTATCAAATGTTTTTTTAATAAATAATTTCTAGCAAACACGGCATTTTTTAACCTTGGAAATCTTTGTGTTCTATAAAATTTCAACTATAATCAAACTATTAGAATACTTCTACTAGTGTTAAAAATTTAAAATTTGATCTAACAATAAGTGTAGAAGCTTTATGTATACTGGAATCCGAAGAAAATCACAATCATATCACTTTCGCACATACCTTAACTCGAACGTATCCTATAATTTTCTCTATAACATTGCTATCCGTATTTAAGCTTTTTGTATTGTAATAAAATAAAAATACTAATCATGTATTTATAGGTATCCTAGCTCTAAGGCGCTATATGGCTTTTTTGGTATCTAATTGTAAAGTATAAGTATATGGAGAAATCAAAATAATTATATAATTATGTAAATTTTTTTCGTTTTTCGTTTTTCGTACAATCGTTTTCATACCTATATGTTAAAGGTACCCCTGTCGCAGCACCTGCATAACATAGCGAATTTCCAGAGATTGGACACTGACGGATCTCGTATAACAACCTGTATCTATCTACAATAGTTTAGCTATCTAACGGTGAAAATATTTTCGAAATCGGTTGAATAGTTAATTTTTTTAAAACTTAAATTTTGCAAAAAGCCGCTTAAAATGGCAAAAAATGGCCAAAAATTTCGCTTCTAAAAATCAAACGTATCTGGCTGACGAACTCATTCACGCTTTTTGGATTTTTGGGACTATTGGGAAATCAAATAGAGGCGTGGTTTAATATTTAGCCTACTCGCAGTAGTCTCCTTATTCGTCATCAGATGGCAGAAACTGACACTTATGAAAATAGTAGCAATTTGGAATTATCCGTTTTATTTGAAAATAGTAAATTATTATGAAAAAATTAAAATAATTTTCAAAAAAATATGCCCTTTTGTATTTTGTAAATTAAACAACATAAATTTTGTGAATTGTCAAAATCTAATAAACAAACCTTGCCTACTGGCAGTAGTTATTTTTTTGACCACTAGTTCGCGTATTCAATTTTTACGATTCCCAATATTAATTTGTATAGTACATTTTTCTATCGACACACAGTGGGGTCAAAGTAGATAAAAGATGCAAAAATTATTTAGTTCTTTTATTGACTACAGAATAGTTATACAACAATATATTTTACTTATACTTGATATTTATAAATAAAATACTGCGTGTCCCACTATACAGGGTGGCCCATAACGGTTAGTCAAGTGATATTTCAAAAACCAGTCGTCGGATGAATTTGAAATTTTCAGATCTTACTTGACCCTAGGTTGAGGCTTTTTTCATGTAACTTGATTTCATTTCTGGTTATTGGTTTCTAGCCGCGTGGTATCAACTTATAAATTTTAGATACAATATGGAATTTTTGGCAACGAATTTCGATGGTACGTTTAATTTTAGCTTTAACTTAACTGTAATATTCGGTACCTACATAAGTATAATCGATTTGAGTATTTTATTTAATTATTTACTTTTTTTTACAAAATGAAAATTAAATCAACAAATTTTGTAAAAGGTACAATTTGTTGCAAACTCTGCAATCATAATACCAAAATAGACTAATTGCTTTATCAAATGCAGCAAAAATACTTGTTGAGTTCGATTGGATACGTAACTCAGATTTTTTGAAAAATTAATTTTTATAGAATTTTTCTAGATAATTCAACTGTGTTTCACAAAATCACCTATTATAACCGATTTAATTTTTTTTTTTTTTTTTTTTTTGTAACTTAAATAACGTTCCCGCAAATCACTACTTTGCAGACAATGATATCGTTTAAAAAGTTTAAACAATCGATATATTTGCACTTTCCGCGATATTTTACATAAGTTAATTACAGTGGTCGTTGTTAGAATATTGTAGCTATTGATTTAAGGGGTCATAAAAATTGTAGCTTATAATTTAATTTTTTGTATTTTTGCCACCTTTAATGGCCCCACTGTCCGACAGTTAAACGCATCTTAAACGTATACAAAAATACTTACTTGGTACAGCTTCTAATTCAAAAAACCAGGAGCGCTCGCGTAAGCTTTGCGTCGCCAATATAATTATTACGATTCGGATTTATTCTTTTATTACAGCGGTTAGTTTTCTTTTAAATTCAAATTTCATTGTTATTTGTTTGTTACATGGTATACTACAATAGATATATAATGCTTGATTTTGCAATCTGTCAATTTTTATTTATTTTTATTTTTATTATTAATTTATTATATAATTTAACCTAAACGCCCGCTAAATATAATATACATAATATCTAGATGCGAGAAGAATTAAGGAAAGTGAACGAAAATTATTGTGGTTTTTATGAGGGATCGTACAAAAATGAATAAAAAGTTAATTTGATTTGCGTTTGAAGACCAAAATTAAATGAATTTTTACTTAATGTAATTTTGATTTTGGTTCAATAGAAGTAAAAATCGGTGTTTTTGGTGCCGGGAAATATGGACCCTCTACACGGATTGTGAATGTTATGATATGAACCTTAAGTTTTGATCTTTAATCGTATTTTGAGTGAAAAAATATTGCATAATTTTAAAATTAACAACGTGTGTGTAAATTTGACATTTTAGTTAAAATGCATGTAAAATATAATACATGTTTTTATTAAAAAGGAAATATAAATAAATGTTTTCTTTTTTAAATTTTTACTTTTACTGTTATTAATTACTTAGCTTTTTTATATAATAACTTAAGATTTTTCTTTGAAATGAATAAATTCTGAAAATATGAATTTATGAAATGTTTTTCAGTGAAAGTGAAAATGAATCCAGGTGAAAGGTCCAGGTTTTCAAATGGATAAATAACTTCAGTAGCTTATTAACTAATAATTAAAAAATTGCAAACTACATGTGTTTGTGATAATACGTACTTATGAAAAAAAATTCGTTGCCAATGGGGTGTGACGCACAGCTTCCTCGTACTCGTAAAAGAACCTTGGTAATTTATGCACAATATATATCTTTTCTTAATTTAATACAGGTATATAAATTAATAAAAATAAAAAAACAAAACGATTCATAAAATTTGTGCGAAGTGGGACTAGCAGTAAATAAGATATTGACATTTAATAAGATTTCATGGTAGCGCCGTGGGTACTATTACTCTGAATGCAATGAAATTTGTAGGGGACCATCTAGGAACCAGACCGCATAATTTCTGACAATTTGATAAAAAATAATTGAATAGTTCAGAAGTTATGCCACTTGGTGCAATTTAGCATATTAATGGAATGACATGGTGGCGGCGTAGCTACCGTTACTCCGATTTCGATTAAATTCATAAGGGATCATCTAGGAACCAAATTGCATAATTTCTGAAAATTTCATTAAAAACAATCGAATAGTTCAGAAGTTATACCACCTGGTGCAAACTGGCGATACACCGAAGGATCGTGGACAGATACCAAACCAAAATTGTTCAAGAAGCTTTAAGACGTAAAATTTGCGTAAAAAATTTTATTTTGGAGGGAAAAAATTTTTTATTTTTCGAAAGTAATCACAATGCTTCCGCTACTGTAGTCGAAAATAACTAACTTTCTCTCGATGAACCGTAACCAAAACTACCGGACATCCGAAATAATTAAATGTCCGAAACTGTATCCGAAAATAAAAGTTTCGGACTTTTTTCGGATAATAACTGACAACACCCGTTAGAAAACTGAATTTAAATCGAAGAAAGTTTTTGCTGCAAGTATTTCTTTTGATAGATTTTTGTTGATTCGTGTTTGACGTTCACTTTTAAGTAAAATTTTCCCTTTTTTGCTATAGAAAATTTTCAGTAAAAGCTATGAAAAAAGAAAATGTAAAAATTTTTATGTATAAGTGAATATGTAGGCATTCAATTTTAATTTTATTTGTCAAATAAAAAGAAAAAAAAATTGAATGCGTAGAAGCAATAAAACTGAATATGTTGTACGTACGTTGTACAAAATTATTAAAAATATATTCAAAGGCGTATAAATTTACGTTAGTGTTATTTTTTGAATGTGTTTTAACGTAATTTTTATGCGATTGTACCAAAATGTTAATATTTTTAATTCCATATAAACATAATCAGACGTCTTTAACATAAAATAAATTTTCTTGAGAATTTTTTATAAAAAAAAATGGAACAAATATATACAAAATCGTATTCAACTAAGAGAAATGGAATATAACTGAATCGTTAAATTGGATTAAGGAAATCATGACACGTCACATGAAAAAATGTGAGTGCGAGTGAAATGGAGAACGACATATTTCCTAGTTTTTCTCGGAAAGTAATTAACTTAGAGCAATGGTGTAAAAACATTTTTTACGCATATTGCCTTTTACTTTGGCTTGGTGTAAAAAACATTTTTAAAGATTGCTTAATTCTGGTAAAAAACTCATTTTGTTGACAAAAAATGCCCGAAAAACCTGTTTCTGGGCATCCGACGTGTCTGGCTAACGAACTTAGCCGAGCCCATCTAGTCTTCAGTACACACACAAAATTTCATGGTCATTAGGCGTTTCGTTCGAGAGTTATCGCGCGGATATATATATATATATATATATATATATATATATATATATATATATATATATATATATATATATATATATATATGTACATATATACCCAAATACACAACTTATAACCGAGGTCAGATTCTAACTTTTGCCGATAATAATAGTTTTAAATTGGTTAAAAAACTCCTCGTAGGTATTGAAGGGTTAATCACAAGTTAGACTTAAACTTTACAATAAATAAGTTAACTTCTATCGTTTTTTTAACGTTGATTTAAAACTATAATGTAACCAGTGTACAAAAGTTTCTTAACATCGTTTTAAGAACTGATTCACAACATTTGGTTATTTTTCAGTTGAAGAGGAACTTGCAATTTCATCCAAGGGTTTGGGACTTCCAACATTTTCACCAAAAGACCCCTCCGGATAAGATAGGTGAATCTGCTTAAGGCCCAACCTCGGTCGAGAGTGCCATGGTAGCGTTCGCCCTTGCACATGTATTCCATAGCTGCAATATCAGGTCAAGATAGCTACGTTTTCGAGTTGTACCAAAATATTCAATTTTTGACTTTTCCCGATTCCTTACCCCCAAGTGCAGAAGTATTATACACATGTACGTAGGGTTCTAAGAGCTCCATAAGACAGTGCATGCAGCTCTCCAAAACATGGTGTTTAGAAGAAGATATTTGCAAAAATTTCTAAATGACTTATGAAACACACAAAACGCGAACTTGTACCAAAACGAAACATAGATTTTTGAAATCTACGCCTTTGAAGTAGCAAATATATGCCTAAAAACATTTCGCAAAGTTGGGCCAAGTAAGGCTAATTTAAGAATTTAAATACAAGGGGTTCTAGTGACACTAGGTGTCGCAGTCGCCTTAGTGTGCTTGTTTAGTCATAAAATATGGCGACATCTTCCTCTCACTCTTAAAAAAAGCAACGGTGTGCGATTAAGGCTCATTACCAGTGTTTTCATTAGTGTGGAAAGGTCTCACAAAATATCACATATCGAAAAACATAACCTCCGTCACAAAAAAGGTAAACTGAAAAGTTAAAAGCAAGTTATCCTTGAATTATCATCGCAGTTTTTGAACAGTTTTGTTAAGGGCACATTCTTCTGAAGGTTCCTTACCCCTAACTTATCTTTATCCACACTTAACGAGCCTTGCCATTGTCCTGGAGTTGATATTATCATTTGTTCTCGAGATATGCGAGACGAAAAAAATTCACAAACGAACAAACGAACGGACGAACTAACGAACGCACACACAGACATCACGCTAAAGACGATGGATTCGGATTCTAGTGACCTTGAAACATGGAGATATGTCAGAATTAGTGATTCCTAAAATCGAGGTTTTTTCATATAAAATAAGTTATCCTCTTTAATTTTGTTTTTAATATTAATAAAGCTAAATACAATCGAATGCTAAACAATTTTGTAATTTTTGGCTATACTTATTAGTAATTCTCTCAGTAATTCTCTCCACTAAAAGAAACCATTTTTTAAAAATGAATCAGGCCTAGGATTGCCATCATTAAAATCATTAAACCCGAACATTGAGCGCAAAAACCCCGGATTTTGGTACATGAAACCTGGACATTTTTTCAAATACCAATTTTCCTGTTGCAAATAATATAATTATTTTTATCCAACTTTCAACTCGAAAATGCTTAATTATTCATGAAATAAAACGTTAAAAACAGGGTCGGATTTACCTTTGAGAGGCCCCTGGGCAGTTGCGATGTGAAGGCGCCAAAACAAAAATATTTCTACAAAAATACAGTTGATAAGAAAATTTACAAAGAAAGGAAAAAAAAAGCCCCTTTCAATTGTAATTATATATTGTACGATTCCAGTTGTGGACGACACGTGAAGATGCCAAAGCAAAACAAAAAATTTGGATCTTTTTCCCAAAAAATACAGTTGACTAGCAAAAATAAATAAATAAATAAATAAAATAAAAAATAAAAAAATAAAATGAAAATAAAAAACACCACAAAAAAGCCCTTTTTGTTGATTTTTATAATTCTACTATTTCAATTTTGGAAGAATATGCATTGTTAATCCAATTTTTAAACCAAAATTGAAACCAAGTTTCAGTTCTGTCCATGCTAAAAAGGTTAAATTATAAGCTAGCAGTTGATCCTTACGTTTTCAACAGGCATGATTAATGAATGTTTAAAAAGTGATATGTCGCTTTCATACCTGTTCAATTACCAGTATCTCCAATTCTCCACATCCTTTCGATCTCTTTTTATCCTTTTTTAATGTTAAGTAATTCGAAATAAAGGCGGCATGTGGAGGAATCGTGAGTAATATAATTATATACGCATGGTGAAAACTGACAACGTTTGTTAAGTACAGTTATGAGTTATTAAGGTAACATAACAGTGTATAACTGCAATAATTTAATATTTATATAATTAATTTTGATAGAATTAAAACCCGGACCGTATTAAAAACCCCACCCGGACGCTCTCCGGACGCCCTCAAAAACAGGACAAATCCGGGGAAATCCGGACAGATGGCAACCCTAATCAGGCCCCAATGAAGGTATATGTATCACGTGTATCACGTGTACCGTGTGTATATGCATGTATACACTTATATACTGTACAAAAATGCTGAAGTGTTCCTCAGTAACGATTGTTAAGTTCAAAGGTATAATTATTGTCTTCTTATTATTTGTAAATAAAGAAATGTATTTATTATGTAAATGCATTTTGTACTCATATTATAGAAAATCTGGAAATAAATTATAATTAATTCGTACATAAAGTAAAATTTGGATTTAAAATCCAAAAATATTTTTAACCCTAACCGATTTCTTTTTTTCTGACTAATATTTAATTAAATTCTTTTATAAGAACTTTAGTTATAAGCAGACCAACATGAATTCAACTTGAAAACAAATTTGTTAACTGAGCAACGAACCACGCCTAATTAGAGTTCCGCAAACATTTCAAAAAAAATTCTTAGGCAGTAACCACGAAGAGGTAATCAAAAGATCAAAATGATGCACTTTCGATGCTGAGTCCGAATATATATATATATATATATATATATATATATATATATATATAATATATATATATATATATATGTATGTATGTATGTATTTCTAAAATTAAGGAAACATTAAATGCGAGGTGAATTTAAATTGAAAAATAATCATTCTATTAATAATAATTTTTGTTATCAGAGGTTTCCTTCAGAAATAACTTCATTAATATATGTCAACTGTTTGGACATATGATCGTGTTCCGGTATAGGGGATTTTACGTTAATTACTTTAATAAATTAACGAAAAATTTGGAATAATAACACAATATTTTTTAGAATATTTCTATTTGTTTAAAAAATAACTCAAAACTTTATAAATTTATCCATTACTTTAGCTTAAATTGGGCAAAACATCTTATGTTAATTACGTAAATTCTAAACAAGTTTTGTTTTCTTTTTGACAACACGTCTTAGCAAAAACGTAGAAGACTGAAAAAACTATATTTTAATTTTAATTTTTTATTAGATTATTCATTAGATTTCTCACCAGATTTTGTATCTTAAGGTACTATTAGTGAGTAAATTCAAAAAAACACCCTTTTTATATAATTTGTGAAAAATTTATTTTTAAAGCTAAATTATTTTACAGATAACAACTTGGGGTCTATGTTTTATAAAAAAAATGTTTCCTTTAAATTTTTTCTCTAGTACAGAGGGCGTTGAAGTTGAATGTACTACAGAATTGTTATGATAAATCATTTTATCAACAACGAAAACTGTAAGCTCTAATAACTTAAAAAAATTATTACTTGAACCTAATAATGTCAATTTTTTGATAAATCAGTTTTTATCTGAAGATGAGGAGACCAGAGGTGAAGAATTAGGCTAAGAAGAAAAAGTGAAGGTATTTTTAAGATATGTCAGAAAGTACTGGATTTTCTTGTTGGTAAAAGTTCTATCATTTCTTGTTCCCAATCATTTATTTTAATTGGTTTGTTGACAATAATATTGGCATAATCAATTTAAATCACGATCAATTTAAAATCACTAAAAAATGATTATGTTAAAAAGTAAAATTCATATAATACAGGTACGCGTATTATATATATATATATATATATATATATATATATATATATATATATATATATATATATATATATATATTAATATATATATATATATATATATATACTATATATATATATATAGTATATATATATATATATATACTATATATATATATATATATATAGTATATATATAGTTATATATATATATATATATATATATATATATATATATATATATATATATATATATATATATATATATATATATATATATATATAGTATAGACCGTAACCGTTATAGCTTCGAATGCAGTTTGAGAATAGTAGACTGAGCGCAGTTGAGAAAGTTTACACTAACAAGGCATACAAATAGGGGTCGCACGTTTAAGCGGTTTCTACACGATGCTACGAACATCTTCCAACATTGGACGTTGTCGAACCACGACTTTCACCTAAATTCTTATAATAATAAAATAATTAAATAATCATTAGGAAAATCCCCTAGGATAGAAAGTCAAAGAAAGTCAATAAAATAACCATATAAATAGACCACGATTTGACCCAATAAATAATTATTAAAATCACTATCATAAGAGTAAGTACTATGTAACTTTTAATTGTTATAATAAATATTTAAATTCATTTCTTGTGTTGTTTCTTGAAAAAAGTATTATTCACTTCGACGATAAAAAGTCTATTTTAAGTGTTAGTCTATTTAAAGTGTTAGTAAATTTGACGATAACAAGTCTATTGAAAATATTATTAACTTCGACGATAAAAAGTCTTTTAAAAACATTCGACAATTACAAGTCGGTGTTAAACTTCGCCAAATACGATTACTGTTGGAAAACTGTCAACGACATTGGTAAATCAAGATTTTACGGAGTTTTGTCTTCAACAAAAACTGCCCTGGTGACAGCGACGCCTTCCAATCCAATTGTGCCGTAGGACTCAGGATACGACAACGTTTGATGGTTCGTCGCATCGTGTGATCGTTGTTCGAACCTACAAGCATATCGAGGGTCGAATGTTCGCCTTTGGCCATGTTCCAGCCCCAAAATAAATTCTTGCACAGAGTCAATGGGATGCTTCCATCGTTTGAACGACAATGTTTGTTGGTTCGACTCAACGGCTACACGACTTAATATGAAGAGAGATAGCGTCAGTGTATAACATCAAAAATAACATCAAACAGATAACATCCTCATCCATTGAACAAACGTTTGTACCAAAGTATTGTCATATATATTGGATCAAATATTCGATTCACCATGTAGCAGAACCAACTTTCGCTGCATCAACTGTTCAACTCACTTGCATCAAATGTTCGATCGAATGTTAGAGGGAACGTTCGTAGCATCGTGTAGAACCGGCTTTATAAAATCATCATTACACTGAGAGTGTGTCACTCATACTATGCTACCTGACGTAAAATTCCAAAAAAGTAAATGCTTTTTTCTACACCTGTTGAAGAACACACTTATTACATATCCGTTAATTGATGAGAAAGTTAGACATTATTAAGGTGTGGAGGAATGATCATTACTCAATACCTTTCGACCAATGAAATCACCGTATTAATCATTTTTCAGTAGGTTTGCGATTGTTTTGTGAATAATATATCTATAAGTTTTAATTTCATATATGTTGCGTAGTAACGTCTAAGTAAACAAAGTAGTTTGTATTTTATTTATATATTTATATTTGTATTTTATTTTCATTGTTTGTACATATATAAACATTTAATGAAATTAGAGGTGGATTAAAAATTGTATTCTTTTGATTTAAAATTTACATTCAATTTTATTTAACAAGGAAAGGGTAAGAAGTCGAAAATTCAAATAAATCTGAAACTTTGTCAGTATGTAGAGAGTGGCTAGCTAATAACATAAAAAATATCAGTTGCTACTAAAAACGTTTTTAAGGGGTGAAACATCCCCTCAAAGTTGGAACTCAAAAATTTAAAAATCGATGACATTTTGTTTATACGTACCTTAAAAAGTTTTAGTAACAAATATAACATTATTTTTTGCATCTACAAAATTTTGAGGGTTGAAACCACCCCTTCATATGTGTACTTAAAAATTTAAAAATTGATAATATTTCGTTTATAGATACTATACAGAGCTCTAATAATAAATATAAAATTATTTTTTGCATCTACAAATTTTTAAGGGTTGAAACCACCCCTTCAAATGTGTACTTAAAAAATTATAAATTGACAATATATTTTGTTTATATATACTATATAGCACTATAGTAATAAATATGACATTATTTTTTGCATCTATAAATTTTTAGGGGTTGAAACTACCCCTTAATATGTGTACTTAAAAATTTATAAATTTATGATATTTTGCTTACATATACTATACAGAACCCTAGTAATAAATATAACATTATTTTTTGCATCCACAAATTTTCAAACCACCCCTTTAAGTGCGTACCTAAAAATTTCAAAGTTGGCGATATTGTGATTACATAGAGACCTAACGATTAATATAATATTATAAATATATTCTTTCACACAATTCTGGGGAGTGAAACACCCCCACGAAATTGTAAACTAAAAATTTCAAGACTGACAAAATTTTGTTTATATAATATACAGCAAACACAACAATTTTACAATAGATATAACAATAATGTGTAAAATTAGCAATATAGATAGCTTTTAAATAGCGTATATTAGACTACAGTATAGTACATGTAAACAAAATTTCGTCAATTTTGCTTCTAATTTCCACTTTGGAAAGGATATTTAACCACTATAAATGTATGCAAGCAAAAAAAAAATTATTAATCCATTTTTATGTGATGATATTATGTGAATAAAATCTCGGAATTTTTAAACTTTCGACAGCTGAAGGGGTGTTTACACCCCCTTGAAAATGTGTAGGTATAAAAAAAATATTATATTTATTATTAAAATTCTTTATAGTATATATAAATAAAATTTTGTCAATTTTGAATTTTTTAAGCACACGCTTGAAGGGGCGGTTTCACCCCTTAAAGATGTGTAGACGCAAAAAATAATGTTATATTTATTATTAGAATTTCGTATAATGTGTAAAAGCAAACCATCATCAATTTTTAAATTTTTTAGTACACATATGAAGGGGTGATTTCAACCCCTAAAAATTTGTAGATGCAAAATATAATGTTATATTTATTATTAGAGGGTGGTTTCAACCCTTAACATTTTGAAAGACGGAAAAAATAATGTTAAATTTGTTACTAGAACTTTTTAAGGTACGTATAAACAAAATTTCATCGATTTTTAAATTTTTCCAACTTGGGTTTGAGTTCCAACTTGGAGGGGATGTTTCACCCCTTAAAAACGTTTTTTAGCAGCAACTGATATTTTTTATGTTATTAACTAGCCACTCTCTACATACTGACAAAGTTTCAGATTTTTTTGAATTTTCGACTTCTTGCCCTTTCCTTGTAAGTCAAAAAGGAAAAACTCGTAGAAAAAACATCGTATTTTACTCGCTTGCAATGGCTATTACTCACTCAAATACATTACGACACTCGCATCGTAAACTCGGCTCGTGTCGCAATTTCATCTTCGTGAGTAATAGCTATCATTACCAGCTTGTTGAATAATATACTAAAGTAGAATATAGATATCTTTGTATTCTATTTTGCGATTCCTTTGTAAACACGGTACGGTAGACAAAAATCTATATGAAAATATATAATTTTGTGAGGGTTCACGTGGTTTATAGCGATGGTTAAAAATGCGTCACTTTCGGTTACAATTGTCCCTAATTATCGGAAAGTTGATGCTATAAGGCTGTGGTTCGTTAATTTTCATTTGTAATTTATTGGTTTTTATATAAACACAAATTCAATTTTTTGATTATTTGTTGAATTTTCGGAGATAGTACACTTTTTAATAATTTTTGAATTTACTTGTATATCATTTGATAAAATTTACATTAAAATTAGTTGAAACGCTCATAATGGTGTCTTACTTTTGTGTATTCATGTTACGAATTGACGCTTGTGCCCAAAAACAGTTCGTGTTGGGCCTAGTTCTCCCCCTCTCTTTGTCTTTCTCGATCATCTCCCTTACTTGGTTCGTTTATTCTAAATTAATAATTAAGTAATAATCTACAGGAAACTAATTTAATATAAAATATCGAGAACGGATAACGTTGCCCGTCACAATCACATTAAAAAAATTATTAATCATCACTATCAAAATCCACCACTAGGTGAAAACCACTGCTTGTTGTTTCGGAACTCCACTATTAGGGTTGTATCGGTCACTATTTGTTACACAAATGGCTATAAAGATCGGTTCACACGCTCAAGCTTTACAAAGCCACTGGTGCGACTTTCGTAAGAACAGGCTGACAAAGAATTGTCGTAACTTCTATGCTAAACCTCTGTAATGGTAAACTATTACAAGAAAAATGAAATTTTCTGTAGATCGATGTGTGAACACTTCTATATTAAATGAAATTGAACGCGCAGGCAAGTCATTATCCTGTAGATGGGCCATAACAACTGAAATTAATGAGATTCCTACTGCTTCGTCATTACTCTTTTGATAATAAAATTGTCATCATAATTTTCCCACAAACTGTATATTACAATGTTTGAATAAAAGCAAATAGTTTACACATATACACTCACAAAATTTTTTGCTATTTTTTAATTTTATTCTATTTTTGTGTAAAGTGTAATGGCATTAAGCCAATTATTTGCTGTTAGTTTATTTGTCATTAATTTATATTATAATAAATTTTATTATTTTTTTTTTTTAATCTTTTTATTTTATTTATTCTACCCATAGTTAGATATTGTAGTTATATAGAGTTGATATAGTTTATTATAACTGTTACATCGTAAGCACATATCGAGATTTTAAATTTGCATATAAAATGTCAGATTATTGCCAAAGTAAAAGAAATTAAGCACATCTATATTTTGGTGTGCTGCATGTATTGTAATATACCATGTATTTGATAATTTATATAAGAAAACTTATATATTTAGGTAACTACTGTTCATGATATGTATGTATTACATGAATTTTTTCGGTTTTATATAGAATGATTACAATTTTACTTTAAACATATATCTTTTTTGGATGTTGTTTATGTACAGTAATAAATATTTAATGGGTTTGTTTGTTGTTTTATTTGTAGTCCGGAATAGTTACATTGGCATTTTGAGTTCACTGAATTAAAACTTGTTTGTATATTCTTAGTTATTATAAAATATTCGTAATATGGTCTATCTCCAAATATCGGATTATATATTTTTGTTTAAATAGCAATTTTAAGTATCAAATAAGTAGTTATATAAATGTTGATAATAAATAAATTTAATAACCGCAGTGACGGCTTGATATTTGAACTATCAGTTAATCTGATGACCCTTCGTGAAAGGGGGCTAAATATACACATAAAAAAACTTACTTTAAACAAAAGAAAACCTTTCTTGTTTCAAAAAACAATTATATTCAATACAGATTATCTGGAGATACGGCAGTGCCCCCGCCAAGACGAGGCAAAAAAAACAAACAAACAAGGCACTGCTGTATCTTTTCTCGAAGCAATTCAGCCTATTTTTGGACCCTGATAACTTCGGTCTGGGTACTACTTAAGAGCTCAAATTGTCAGGGTGGAATGTATAGGTATCACCAGTCTAATGAAATATACCAAATTTTAATTTTATAGCTCCATTGCTTTTGATTTTATTAATATGTAAATTTCATTAAATTCGTCACTCACTCACTGATGATCATCGGAATTATAGAGTACTTCCTAAAGTCTTAGAAAGTTGAAATTTGGGATGTAGACTGAGATTAGCATACAATTAACGAGAAAATTAAGAAATCTGTGATTTTCCCTCTTTAGCTTCTTATAAATAATAAAATATATTGTAGGTATACCTAAAGATAAATAAAAAAAAATAAAAATTCAAATCAAATGGCTCTTGGTTTATTTTTTGTATTTTTAACTAGGGAAAAATTATTTACTTTTCTTGTTACTATGAGAAAAATTGGTAATTTTTAAAAATCTTTGAAAGTATTTGACACTTTAAAACGTCAAAAAATGTCTTTTCTGATTATTCGCTTAATGACGAAAATTTACCTGCCCTATGATAACTTTTAAGTAAGTAGAATTCTGATATCCAGGAAATAGTCCCTGTAAACAGAAAAAAAATAACATGAACAACCTACAAAAAGAACTGAAAAGAGCTTCTTATGTCCAGGAAATACACCCTGTAAAAAGAAAATAAAAAAAAAAATAAAAAAACACGAACAACTTACAAAAAGAATTAAAATTCCACTAAAAAACATTTCATGTTAAAAATTTAGCCAAGACTCGCAACTATTTTACTCTTAAAAAGTTATGAGATCTAATGTAGCGCCAAACCCTAAATAAGTCGATATCATGGTTGACTCAAATTATAAGGCTTGGCCGTTTCGCGAAACTAAGGTAAATAAAACCAAACATTAACAGCTCATAGCAGATTATTGTGTTATTGACCATTGGCTATTTACCATAGCTTCGGGAATCGGGCAAACCTTATAACTTGAGTTAACAATGATTTCGACTTACTTAGGGCTTAGCGCTACATTAGATCTCATAACTTTTTAAGAGTAAAATAGTTGCGAGTCTTGGCTAAATTTTTAACATGAAATGTGTTTTGGTGGTATTACGCTTTTTCGAATATTATTCTTACTTGAAACTAGAAAATATTTTGTTGTTTCAAGTAAGTTTTTTTTTTTTCAAGTTTCAATTATTAGGTATTAGTAGGAATTACCGATTTAGAAAATTATTTTCAACTGAATGGGGGCTAAGGGCGTCAGTCTAAATTCGCAAACAGATATTACACATCTGCTCTACGCGGACGACTATACAATTTTCGTCGACTCCGCTATAAACTTACAAAAGAATTTAAATTTGTTTCAAAACTACTGTAAAAATAATAAATTAGAAATTAATACTTCAAAAACTAAAATACTAGTATTTAGGACGAAGGGGAAAATTGCAGTTAACTTAAATAAATTTTATATTGAAAACCAACAAATAGAAATAGTAAATAGATTTGTATGTTTGGTAATTCCGTGTACAAGTACAAGTTTATTTACAGTGGTTTTAAGTAATTCCATTAAAAAGGCTATCAGCAACTGGTAGAGTGCGAGATACCTTAATTAGATCTCAATCATCATCTTAGGACACAAAATTTGGGTTGCTAGATACGATAGTTGTAACAACTTTATAATACGGAGCAAAAATATGGAGCCTAAGATATCTGGAAGATTTAGATGAAGTACAGAGCACATTTTTTAAAACTCTTATGAATCTACCGCGAAACACACCATATTAACTGATAAAATCAGAAACTCAAAGATTACTTACAAGGGGAATATTAAACATGGAAATCACGGATTTGGAAGAAATTAATATATGTTATGGAATATATTTCTCTGAGTATTATAGTGATAATAATTTAGGCCAATGTGACTTTATTTAAAAATTAAACGCACGAAAAATTTCGAATAACATATCGTGTTTGATATGTATCAGTTAGTTGGTATTGTCTGCAACAATACCGCTGGTGGTGTGGTTAGTGTGTGCTCTCGTGTATGTAACTTTTTTTAATATACAGACGGAAAGGTTCTATGTTCGAATCTATGCCTTTCCAAGATAAATAATCAATTTTTTTTAATTTTTTTCAATATTGTACCATGGTCAATTACATTGACGATGCTATAATTATTTTTTTTTAAATGGAGATTTGGTATTCTTTTTTATGTGATTATTGTAAAAAATTTTACAATTGTCATTACTTTAAATAAGGATAAAATGAAGAATATCTGAAAATAGTATACATAATTTATAATAAAAATCGCTTTAATTTTACGTAAAAAAAAAAATCAGTAATTTAAAATTTACGATAAAATTACTGTTACATATAATGACAACATGTACAAAAAATATTATATCCCCTTTTTCAGAAAATAATTATAGACATAAAAAAGAATACCATATCTCCATTTAAAATACAATACTAAAAAAAATTTAAAAAAAAAAATTGAAAAGAGAATTATTTATGTTGCAAAGGCATAGATTCGAACACAGAACCTTTCCGTCTGTGTATCAAAAGACTTACATACATGAGAGCACACACTAACCACACCACCAGCGGCCCTTGTTGCAGACAATACCAACTAACTGATACATATCAAACACGATATGTCATTCGAAATTTTACGTGCGTTTAATTTTTAAATAAAGTCGCATTGGCCTAAATTGTTATCACTACAATACTCAGAGAAATATATTCCACAACATATATTAATTTCTCCCAAATTCGTGATTCCCATGTTTGATACTCCCCTTGTTAAGTTCACAGACAATAAAACCAATATTAAATTGGTGGATAAAACTACTTACAACTCAAAATACAAAACTGGTGAAAATAAGCTATTTACGAATGCTAGAGTTAAATAAAAGTCCGGATAACATTAGTAAACTAAATTGGGTAACTCAAATTAAAAAACTGCTGAATGAGTTAGGATTTAATCATGTGTGGGAAAATGAAAATTCACAAATAGTTAAAGAACTAAAAATTTAAGATGCGAAAACTATGTGAATAAAATCGCCATTTTGATTAGGTCTCATAACTTTTTAAGAGTAAAATAGTTGCGAGTCTTGGCTAAATTTTTAACATGAAATGTTTTTTGGTGGGATTATGCTTTTTCGAATATTATTCTTACTTGAAACTAGAAAATATTTTATTGAAATTAGAATAGATGAAATTAGAATATCAGAAACAAGCTATAATTTAACTTATAAGTATTTCAATCCCTCAATGATTCCTGATTATTTGTCACTAAATATAGCTATCGACAAAAAAGGGTTATTTGTCAATTACGCGTTATGAACAAAGAACACATTAGAATCTGTACGAGAGGAGTAACCTATAAATGGAATGCAAAATTTTTTAATGCATGGTTTGCAATTTAAAAGAGAATGAAACAAAATGGAATATTTTTTGTATAGATGCCCAATTTTAAATCCCATCAGAAGCCAATATATAGCGAAACATATTAACGGCGCTAATACAGTGAACATTACAGCAGTGTTATTAGATAGGTACGTTAAGTATATAGAAAAAATTAATGATATCAATTACTTTATAGTAAATGAATTGAAACTAAGAAGTTTTGCACTATGCGAATAATTATGTCTGTACTATTTTAATTTTATTTTTATTTCATAGCTTACTCACTCAACCTAGATTATATTGACAGCCATGTAAATTGAATTCTAAAAACTGAATTTGTTTTGTGATGTAATTTATATATTTTGTTTATTGTGTTTAGCATATGAATCTGTTCTGCAAAACAGAGAAGGAAATATAGTGTTCATTCCAGGTGTTCATATTCGAAACAAAATAAAAAGCTATATATAGGTATATAGAACACCATATTTCCTCCTCTGTTTTGCAGAACAGATTCATATGCTAAACACAATAAACAAAATATATTATATTTGTTTAATGTATTAATAATTGTCAAATATGTAGGGTAGCTTCGCTAGTTTGCCGTCCAGGTCCAGTTTCGTCCATTTTACTGTACAATAGCATATAATAATAATATGAAAACAGATAACCGAGAATGTCTGAATTTGTTACAAACCTGACATATAAACAAGTGACACTACCGATAAAAAATACATACTTGATAGAGTTACATATTTAAAAAAAAATTATTAACCAATTACTTGTTTTCGTGTTTTGCGGACAGTATGTGAATATACAATATGATGACGTTTCACGGTTAGTTTTAATACTGATTATGATATGATTAAGTTTTATTTTTTGTTTTTATACTCATATTTAAGACACATTGAGTGTAATTAGAAGTGAAAATTTTGTATAAATATAAATTAACTAGTAAAAATTTGGTGGACGGATATTAAGTAACCAATTCCTTAAAAGCTTCCACTTGGACGGAAACTGAAACAATCAAATGAAATTTATTTTAATTCTCAATCTAGCTAAATATTGTGAAATATTAAAAAGCATTGTTTTAAACCATTACTATTGGCTGCTTGATTAGTGATTTAATTTTCGGCTACTCAATTATTTGCATTGAATGAATTACAAAAGTTTAAATTATATGGACAAAAACTGAAAACTGCATTAAATTGTACTTTTTAATTTTCGTCCATATATTTTTCAGTGTGAATCAAATTTTCAAACTTTTAGATAATGTCCTTAGAATCAAAAAAATTATAAAATAAAATAAAATAAAAAGGTTTAATAAGGAAGATAAGAGGTCCTAAATACATATAAGCATTTGCTTGTTATTAAAATTAATTTTTTTATAACAATTCTTAACCTAAATGGTGGTCGAAAACTAGCCTACATATGGACGTCAAATAACTTTTTTGGACGAAAACTAGCGAAATCCACATATTAATCATTATATATGTAATTAGTTATCATTTTATGTCAACTTAAAATAGACTATATGAGCAATAAATGGTAATATAACTCATTAGTATTGGATCAATTGAACATATTCTTTTTAGGTCACAAAGCTATCAACTCCACTAATTGGACGAAAACTAGCGAAGATACCCTATTTCTGTATGACATGTACCAACCACCTGTAATAATCTGAAAATTAAATACAGTATTAATATTATTATTATCATTAAGTTTTTTCAAATAAGAATGATACCTTTTTTGAATGTTATTTTTACTTCAAATAAGAAACTACATTGCTTAGTATATGCAAGAAAATCTAGTCAAGAACAAATGTTCTGACTATTGCATTCTTCTTTTATAAATGTAATTTGTCTATAATCGTTTTAGCGAATTGCGAAAACTCGAAATTCAGCTATTACAGTCGGTCTCACGGCGGAACCTGATGCCGAGACTATAAAAGAAATATGTTTTGAGGTTGCTATTAGAATACGAAAATCGTATTCACTGTATATATATATATATATATATATATATATATATATATATATATATATATATATATATATATATTAACTGATAAATTAAAGGACAATTAAAAAATTAAACTTGAGTAAAAAAATTTTTTTTTCTCATTTATGTTGTTAATTAATGCATTAGATCAGTTTTATCGAAAAATTAATATACAGTCTCATTTAAAACTCTATAAGTTTGTATCATAGGTCGAAAACCATAAGAACTATAAAGCTCCTGACTATAGCAATCGGTAGCCCCCCTCGATATCTAGAACTCTTATTTGAAGAATTTTTCGATTAAATCAACGGTTTGGCTGTAATGAAAATGGCAACTCTCGAAAAACTCACACAGTATATATGTGTGTGTGTGTGTCGCGGCGATAAATCTCGAACGAAACATGTAATGCTTATAAGATTTTGTGTGCGGACTGGAATCCGGATTATCTCGGCTAAGTTCGTTAGCCAGACAAATCGGATGTCCAGAAGTAGGTTTTTCGGGCGTTTTTTGTCAAAAGAATGTTTTCTGTCAGGAAACGAGGAAAAATTACATATGATAAGTTTTTGAACTCTACTCAATTACTTTACGTAAATTAATTCCAGAGAAAAATTAAGAAATTTGTTAGAAATCGATTACAAAATTTCCAAAAGGACATTTGTTGTCTTTTTTTATTATACGGACGAACTATCTCCTAAAAAGGAAGCTTTTTGAGTGATATGTAATGAAAAAAGTTTTTTAAGCCAGTCAATTGAGGATAATAATTTATCTTTAGACGATTTTCATATATATATATATATATATATATATATATATATATATATATATATATATATATATATATATATATATATATATATATATATATATATGTTTGTCTTAAGTTGTTTAATTAAAAAACCACCCGGTTTTGTCTATTTGTGTCATGATAATTTGAAATTAATTATATGTCCATTCCCACAATTAATCTTATCACACGCAAGGCGTAAGGCGTAATGAATATTCCAATCTTATGACTTTAAAATAAAGTTTGCTTCGTTGTTTAATTTAAGGGGAGCCACTAGTGTGACCACCTGAAAAAAGGTGATTTTGGGGAATTTTTTTAAAGAAAACTACTGTATGGAATGTTTTAATATTTTAAGGATATATTCGTTGATATATAGTAAATTCATCATAAAATTTTTGGACCAAAAAATTGAAAATTCAGTGAGTTATTCGCGATCTTCCAAGGCTCCAAAAAAAAGTTCCTCCACTGCTGCAGTGATAGAGACCTTCACACTGCCTAAAATCAAAAAACACCAAAAGGCCTATTAAACTAGAAGGTGCCACGTCCCACATCCCGTGCCGTGAACCTCAATCGAAAAAAAAGTTGAAATTTAACAAAATGGCGGAGTTTTTAAAAAAAAGTTTCAAATTTTGGGCGAAAATTTGATGATTTTTGACCTGCAAAAATTACATTTTTTATTCGATCGGAAAACTGGAGATTCATGACACGAAAAAAATATATAAAAGAAGCTGCAATAAAAATCAAATCGATCGGATGATTTGTCTTTGAGTTATAATTGCAGCAAATTTGAAAAATGTTTTCCTTTACTTTACCTTTTAGTTTTAATCACTGAGAATTTTTACTAAAATTATTTACGATGTACTCACTATAACGGTCATAGTAAAACTAGATGAGTCGTTTAAATGTGCCAGAGTCTAGCTTCTCCACACATGTGACTGGCAGTCACGTCCAGAAACTCCCGAACTATCAACTTTCATACATTTCTCAACACCTCAAAGTTAACAGTGAAAATCAAAATCGGCTCTTCGGAGGGCTGTAACTCAAAAACTATTTGAGATATGAACTTGAAAGTTTAGTATGTTATTTTTAAGGATATAGGCTATCGAAACATGCGGAAAAAATGTTTCCAATTTTTTAAAAATGTCACACTAGTGGTCCCCTTCATTCATTTTATGTAGGTATTTTTAAATATCACTAAAATCTCCTGAAAACATAACATCAGTTTAAACTTCTTTTTTATTATTAAGTTAAAAAAAATATTCAACATTCTAATTTACACTTTTTATTGTGTGAAGGAAACATTTTGACATATAAATAACAAAAATATCCTAGGTAACTATGATTTTCAATTATTTACAAAAAAAAAAAATGTTATAAGATTAAATTTTTCAATAAAAATTTATAAAATAATATAACATTTAGATTGCATTCAAATATTAAATAATTATGTTAATAAATTTAATATGTAAATAAATCATTTATAACAATTAAATTTAAAATATGAACTTGGGCAGAAATTTGAAAATTTGAATTTTTTTGTTCGTTTATACGGTTTATAATATCCATGTTTCTGTTAAAATTAGTAATGACTGATTTTCTGATTAACAGTTTTTAATTTCAATAGCTTTACGAAAATTTAAGGTGGAAATTGAAAATAAATTGAAAAACTGAAACCGATTGTAACTGAACTGTAACTGAAAAACTACTTTCTCACATACTTGCTATATTTTCCTACAGTTTTTCATAGTGACAATATATTTGGTGGGAACGTTCTTTGTTTTCATGATTAACGACCCTATATTTTTAAGGACAAAATCTAAACGAAAGTGGAAAAAGTTATTTTCAAATATAAAGAAGAGAATATATATAAATAATGAAAGAATTTTGTATATACAATCTTAGAACTCAGGTAAAATGAAAATAGATTCAAATTCTATGTAATTTCAGTACTTACTTATAATGTACTTTGAAAATTTATTATTTTTCTAAACCCTGTGAGTAAAAATTTCACACTTCCACTGAAATATTACAGATTCCATAAATTTATATTTTCAGAATTTATTCATTTCACAGAAAATCCTAAATTATTAAAAAACCCAGATAATTAATAACAATAAAAATTAAAATTAAAAAAAGAAAACATTTATTTATATTTGCATTTTTATAAACAATGTATTAAATATTTTAACTAAAATGTCAAATTTTCCACACACATTGTTAATTATTTGTCACGGCTTTAACTCCGTTGTCCAGGTGTCCCGACAGACTTTTTCGGGACGTCCATTTGTCCCGGTGACATTTTGCAGCATTTCTACTAATAATTTAAATCAGTAGTTATGAAGGACGTTTTTTAATATCGAAATATACCATAAAACAGAATTTCATATAGTGGGGACTATTTCTATTTTAAATTACTTTAGAATTTTCGAAAATTTGATTGCCTATATTTCTTATTTTCATCACTTTATAAGTAAACAATTTTTCGTTTTAAATAACGAATAGCACAACATAGTTCACTAAGTATTATATTGAAAGATCAACTGTGGGTTGGTTTTTTTCTGGAACTCACGAAGAACTTTTTCATGAGCGTAAAATAGTGATAGTCGTTCATATTTCTTAAAATAAAGAAAGAATTCGTACGATCAAAATACATTTTAGTAGTAAACAAATACTAACGAGACTCTTTTCAAGAGCTAAAACATTTAAAATTAATAAAAATATGAAAATAAAAAGGGAGAAAACAAGCTAATTTTATTGCATATTAAAAACAAATAATATGAAATTTTAAAATAATTCCGTATCGTAAATATATTTTTACATATAATCATTAAATATTTAATATTAATTTTCAAAAACCAATTTTTCGAACAAAAGAATCAAAAATTCAACGCTTTCCATACTGAATGTATATATTCTAAATAATAGGCAATTATTCAATAAAAATATGTTGGCACCCACAGTGAAACCTTGTTCTATGTTAGCTTCGTTGTTTTTGGTTATATAAAAATGTACAATACATGTTGCTGATCCACAGGTAACCTATTTCGAAAAAAGTTGTCTATAGACCCACAATCAAACTTGGGTTATATTAGGTTAAGTAAGAAAAGCTAGTTATATATATATATATATATATATATATATATATATATATATATATATATATATATATATATTTATATATATATATATTTATATATATATATATATATATATATATATATATATATATATATATATATATATATATATATATATATATATATATATATATATATATATATATATATATATATATATATATATATATATATATATATATATATACACCTCCTAAATAATATTAAAATGTGAAAGTGAGTTTGTTTTTTTAACTCGCTTTCACGCCTCAACAGTCGGCCTGAAACTTTAATAAATATTTCTATAGATACCCACCAATAATAATAATTTTCATACAACACAGTTATTACATATCCATTAATTGTTGAGAAAGTTGGGCATTACTCAAAGATGTGAAGGAATGATCACTACTCAATACCTTTCGACCAATTAAGTTACCGTATTAACCATTATTCAATGGGCTTGCGATTGTTTTGTAAATAATATACCTATCAATAAGTTTTTATTTCATATATACTTACTTTTTTTTACCTACGCGTAGCAACGTGTAAGTAAACAAAACTATCTGAATTTTATTTTGATCGCTTCCATAAATACATATATAAACATTTAATAAAATTAGAGATAGATTAAAAATTCTATTCTTTTAATTAAAATTTATATTCAATTTTATTTAAATCCAAAAAAAGAAGAAAGACGTAGAAAAATTATAGTATTCTACTCGCTTGCAATGGTTATTTCTCACTCAGATACATTACTATGTGAGTAATAACTATCGTTACCAGCTCGTTGAATAATATACTATTTTACTGAAAACTACTATGAATTTATTTATTTACCGTACAAAATACTATTTGTATCCTATAAAGAAATAAACAAACAGTGACTGTCCAGTTATCATCGATTGGCACTTCTGCTGTTCTCATACTAATGAAATTTCCACCAAGCCAGGCTCGGTCACCCTGATATTTAAATGATAACAGACGACAATCAAAAAAGAGACAGTTGATGTCAAACTTTGAATATTGTTAATAGAAGGGATGAAAACTGACACAGACTAATTTTTACCTTTAGAAAATATCCCGTTGTAAATTTCATCCTCGTCGAAAAATAAATTTTAATTGAAAAAATATTCTTTGAGTTTGTTCGAACTTAGCATACTGTTAGTAAAAAGCACGGTATACAGCGGTAAACATAAGTTACTTTCTACCTTGGGAAAATATCTAAATCCTGTGGGAAGTCGTAGTCCCGTGGAAAAATATATTTAAAACGGTATAAAAGAAGAATAAATGACTTCACTTGAATTTTGCATACTGTTAAAACAACGTTATAGTCTACTTACCCGAAAAAAACATATTTCTGTGGGGAAATTCCTAAGAAAAAAGTAACAGTTTTAATAGCGGCGCGATGAAAGTACACTTTTTATATTTTAACCAGATGCCAAAAGCCACGCGAGCGAAGCTGCAGGCAAATGCTACTATATATATATATATATATATATATATATATATATATATATATATATATATATATGTAGAAATATTAAAAAAAATAATTTAGTTTTCTTTTAATTAAATAAATCCTTTAATTTCGACAAAGCACATTAATTCAATATGTTGAACAATTATGTTAAACCGTCTTCAAATTAATCCTCTAAGAATTCGTCTTTTATATCATCTTCAAATACGTCTTGAAAAATACGTCTTTTTAATAATCGTCCTAATAATTCGTCTTTCTTTCTCGTCTTTCAATACGTCTTGAAAAACACGTCTTTCAAAAAAATCTCTATTTATAAAAATTTTTGTTTTCAATTCATAGATCACTTAACATTATTGATCAACTGTTTTAAAACAACTATAAATTAATTAAAAATAACAATAATAACAATAAATTATTAAATTTCTTCATCTGATCCCACAGATCGGCCATTCTGACTTTCGTTCGCCCCGAACGACTTATCCACCCAATGCTTCATATTATCTGCACTAGAACTTGTACGATTGGAACCTTCTCCTACTCCTACCTTTTCCACATCATATCGATCATGATCATGGACAGCCGTCACTTTGTAAGGACCTAAAAATTTAGAATGCAGTCTGTCAGTCGGTCCAAACTGTGTCCTACGAATTGCAACAAGATCCCCAATTTCATATTTGACGGCATCAGTTCGAGTTTTGTTATAAGTTTTCCGATTTTCATCCTGAATTTTATTTATAGACAATTTTGCCTTCATGCGAAGTTCTTCTCTTTCTTGCTCATATAATTCTCGACTCTCCCCTTCAATCAGTTTTATCAATTCGAGGTCTTCCTTTTTCTTTACCAGAATCACCGGACTAGCAAAATCTGAAGAACTAGGACGTATAATCTTGTTTTCAAGCCATTCATCAATGTGTTTTTGAATTTCTTCTTTCTCACAGTAAGCGATTCTGTTTGGTCGACAGTAAACGGGTTGCTCGTCTTTTAGTAAAATTTTCAATTTAACTTTTGATTCTAATTTCGGAATAGGATTGTATCCAACAACTAAATTTGTAACTTCCTGTATTGCACATGAACTTGCTGTTGAATCCAAATCCAACTCTATGTTACCATCAACATAAAATTCAGAAATCATGACATCAAGTACATTGTTACTCTCGTATTCGTCACAATTGGTTTCCAATTTTGTTATTTTAACAGTGCCAGATGTTATTGAAACATTTACCTGATTCAAGAACCATTTTCCCAAAATCATTTTATATCGCATAATGCTGACCGGTACAACTAGAAAACTAACTGACAAAGTTATATCATCAATGGTGATTTCCGTTTCAAATTTACCGTATACTTCAACTTCATAACCACCTAAACCAGTCAGCTTAGCTTTATCTGTTATAAGACCACTACAATTCAATCGTACATATTCATCAGCGGATATCATATTGACATCACTCCCAGTATCAATAAGAGATTGTATTTCCTGATTTTGTATTACAACTACTTTCATCATATTCGTCATTTTTACAGTTTCTGATGAACAACAAACAGGTTTTAATGATTCAGGAGTGGATGTATTATGACTATTATGAGTTATCATTGTCGCCTTTTGAGTATTTGACTGTGTATCTAAATGTTGATTGGGACATTTTGTTGATACGTGACCATATTGTGAACATTTAAAACATTTAAAACCTTTTAGCTTTTCAGGACAATTCTTAGACCTATGACCTGTAGTACCACAGTTATAGCATCGAAATTTAGGTGAGCTGAAAGATCTAGTTCTAATTTCTTCATTTTTACACGGCCGGCTAAAATCATTACGCTCTCTTACTTGTTTAATAGTGGCTTCATACTGCTTAATCTTTTTTAAAAGCAAATGGATATCATCAAATTCAGAAATAGATAATACTCTAATTAATTCACGATTTGATAATCCAGCAATAATATATTTAATCACAGTTTTTTCTGATATATTTTGCGATTTCTTTGATATAGCTAACATTTCATACATATAATCTTCGACTTCCTCATTTGGTTTTCGTTGACGCTTCATTAACTCAGTATGTACATCTGAGTCATCATATAAAACAGGAAAACTATGAATCAGTTTACTTTTGAAATCATTCCAACCATTTATGGCGTCCACATTCCCGTCAAACCAAAATTTTGCTGCGCCACGCAATTTGCTAATAGCATGATGTAATAAAAGCTGATTATCCCATTTGTAGACTTTTGATATCTCCTCTAACTTTCGTAACCATATTATGGGACTAAGTCCATTCCTTTCAGTTGGATTGAATAAGGGTAACACATCGCTACCGATTTCGACCATAGACTTTTGTAACGTAGTATCACAATGATTGTGAATAATCGACTGTTTTTCTTCGTTAAACATAGCCTTTTCACGTTCTAATAGTTTTCGTTCACGTTCTAGTAATTGACGTTCCCATTGAATCAAATTTAAAGACTGGGCAGTAGTTTCATGTTCCACTTCAAAAGCAGATGTTCGCATAGGAGTAGAACAATGAATTTCATCACCAATTAAATCATTATTATTTTGATTCGCCATAATAAAATGAAATTTTAGAATTAAAAAGAATTAACAATCTCAAGTTATTTTATTTTCAGTGTCGTTTAGGATACTAATTTAGAATGAAAATTGCAACCACAGAAACCAGTCAAACACGTAATTATTTCACAAACTGCTGACAAATTATACAATTTTTATTTTTTTTTTTATTTTCTTCAATTTCACGAAATTTCCATCAATTTTATGCTTCAAACTGCAAATTCAACTTTTCAGGTCTAATCCCACTTCTGATGTAGAAATATTAAAAAAAATAATTTAGTTTTCTTTTAATTAAATAAATCCTTTAATTTCGACAAAGCACATTAATTCAATATGTTGAACAATTATGTTAAACCGTCTTCAAATTAATCCTCTAAGAATTCGTCTTTTATATCATCTTCAAATACGTCTTGAAAAATACGTCTTTTTAATAATCGTCCTAATAATTCGTCTTTCTTTCTCGTCTTTCAATACGTCTTGAAAAACACGTCTTTCAAAAAAATCTCTATTTATAAAAATTTTTATTTTCAATTCATAGATCACTTAACATTATTGATCAACTGTTTTAAAACAACTATAAATTAATTAAAAATAACAATAATAACAATAAATTATTAAATTTCTTCATCTGATCCCACATATATATATATATATATATATATATATATATATATATATATATATATATATATATATATATATATATATATATATATATATATATATATATATATATATATATATATATAAGGAATTTTAATATATTATAAAAGGTTATAAATTGAAAGATATGAACTGGTAATGGAGCCTTAGAGATCATTATTCGCAATACCGTCGAGAAAATGTGAAATCTAACAATTTAAAATTTTCTTCATACAGTTACACAGATGGTAACATTTCCTTTTACTTTCAGTAATATGTAAGTATATTTCCTTAGAAAATTGTGATATTCGATATCAATATTCAAGTCACTTATGATTTCAATATCTAATCTATTTGTTCTGCAAAATGTTAAAACACAATCAATTTATTTATTTAATAAAAATTCAATATTCAATTTCGTAAAAAAAGAAACGAAAACTTCCAAATAATATTCGTTTTTTATTACATATTTAAAATAACTATAAAGTCAGAGAGACGTAAGCAAGCAAACGAATGCAAACTTGTATTCCAACAGGGACTTGGAAAATGGTAATGGAAACGAAAAATGAAAAATAGATAGGCACATAAAATGAAATTTTTTATAGGTGCACAAAACGAAATATATCACAATTTACTTTTTCTTTTTTTATTTTGTTATGTAGAACAAAAAAAGCATTTTTTCTATCGTTTCTTATACATTCCATTATGGAAAAGCTATAAAAAAATTGTAACGTTTGAAAAGTTTAAAAATTTGAATATTTCAATTTCGCTGATCACCTTTCGTATCATTAGTACAGTTTTTGTTAAGTACAATGTAAAAAAAAGGATGTGGCTATTTATACATACAGTCTTTATACGCAATTGGCTATTTATACAATATACAGTATGTGTACGAAATTGGCTATTTATACATATATAGTATGTATATCTATATGAATTTGCTGTTTAAATATGCAGTATGTATACGCAGTTAGCTAGTTGGCTACTTCTTACCGTATTTTTCGACATAGAACGCGCACCTAGAGCACCAAAAATATCGCCCAAATTTCGTGGTGCGTATATTAAAATGGACTTTTCCACTGGTGACAGTAGAATTACTTATAATAACGAATTTATCGATTCAAATAATAACGATTTTATCGCGTACCACAGATTGAGTTGAAATTTTTTTGTATAATCTTTTTAGCTTAAGAAGTTATCCCTTAAACGGATTTTTGGCGACACGAATCGAAAGTTGCATATCTGAGGGTTTAAAGTAGTAAAAATTAGTATAAGAGATACAGGCAAATATACTGTCGGATATCTCCGGCTTAAATAATTTTTTTTTATATAGTCTTTTTGGCCTAAGAATAAGAAATTGTTTTCTAAATTAATTCTTAGAAACGTTGATCGAAAATTTATTTTTTAATCTTTTGAATACAGACACAAGTAAAAAAACTTCCCGTTACTATGGTGATAAAAAATAGAGGCAAATTCTTATAGAATTTGATCAGTGGAACAAAAAACGAAAAACAAATTTTTTAGATATCCTGTTTAGTTTTCGAGATAATACGTGTAGTATTTCTAAAACTTACTATAATGAGATAATAGATTGTATTTTATACTATACACACACATACACATATACCAAGGTTTATATATATGTTTGGGAGGTTTACTAATCAAACGCTTTAGGTTGCACATATACACAGTATCAATTTTCATGAATATAGACTCATTTTTAAATATAATTTTTGAATGGCATATTTTGGTTTTTATTTACAGAAATAAGGAAAAAATGAACGGGGCATTACCAATGAAACTTCATTCTTGGGCAAAGGGTAATTATTTACAAATGGGCCTCGGCGTGTAATCGCTTCAAAATTAATTTAATTATCCTTTGCCTGAAAATGAGGTTTCAATGATGTCGTCCCGTCCATTTTCCACATACTTCTTTCAATAAAAGTAGTATACCGTAATTACTTATCCAACATAGTAAATTTTACAAATTTAACACGTACCACGAAAACTAAGCAAAATATCGAAAAACTTCATTCTTTCTTTTTGTGCTACTCGCCAAGTTCTATAAGAATCTATCTTTAATATTTGTTGCTATGAAAATAGAAAACATTTTTTAGTTCTTTCAGTAACCACTATACTTGGTATTCGAAGGGTTGAAAAATACACTTCTGGTCCGCGTCGCCAAAAATCCTCATTCGGAGGTATTCGGGTATTATAATGGTGTAGTTATTATAAAAATATTAATTGTGATAATAGCGCATTCTGTCGCCCTTGAGCCATTGCTCCAAAGGCTGCAGATCCCGATTAATGTAGCCGAAGCTTTAGCTTTTAATGCTGTCTCTGAAAGAAAGATGCTTGAATTTCTCCGAAATTCGCATCTTCTTAAGAGACTTTAGGGCCATTACATCGATAAATTTTATTGGAAGTCGTCTCTTGATTCTCCCCCGACAGTAAATTTTATCTCTCAGCGATTTTAATTTATGTGTTTCAAAAATTTTTGTGAGTGTCTTATTTATTAACGATACCCTGTTCCAGCTGGTCTGGCAGGGTACTTTTAGTCTCTCGTTATGCCACTAAGGGCCTTTACACCCTTAGTGGTACTATAGTTATTTATACTTGTTTTGTTGTTTCCGTTATTGTTTTTTAACGATGTACCACCGAGGGCTCTTTACACCCGAGGTTGTACATCAATTGTTTTTATGTTTCTGTGATATTTTGTTATGTGGGCCACAATACCGCTGTGGGCCTGTTGTTATGGCTCCACAGCGGTATTGTTTTAACTCCTTATTGCTTCACTGGTCGGCCTGTGGCCTCCAGTGACGCAATAAGTTTTTCTGTGATATTTACCTGTGATATTTTTTCTAGTCGTTTTATGTGTATTGTCTAGTCAGGTTTCTCTACTCCGAGGCCCCTACACCTCGGAGGGAGTTCCAGCGATGGCTTACAGGCCTTGGTGACCGGACGCTCTGTCTAGTACTTATCATACCATCACCAAGGACTGTTCGCTCGTCGTTGGATTTTATATGTGTATGTTTGTCCGTTGTCTAGTGCATTTATGTGTCCCTGTCTTTATGTGTTGTTTTTATTTTTTCACGCGTGTTTGGAGACGCATGCCCTTAGTTGGCGATGCCGTCGGGTGCTGCTGACCGCGCTATCCACCGACAGCAGTACCCCAATTTTAATTTTAAAAAAAAAAATAGCGCATTCAGTCAGTATATATAAGTAGCCAACTGTGTATACATACTGCAAGTTTAAATAGCCAATTTAGTATACATATCATATGTATAAATGCCCACTTCCAAAAAAAAAAAATGACGGCAGAAAGGATGTATGGCTGTGTGATTGGCTTTAGTTACTCATCTGTTAAAGTAGATAATAAAAAGTATTATTGACGGTGTTACTTACAATTAAATAAATCATCGCGCATTCCTCTAACTTCCCGCGTCGAAATATTAAACCTGCATTAAACCTACATTACTGCTTTTAATCGAATTAAATAGGGTTAAAGTAGTTTCAGAATTACATGTAAAAAAAGCCTACATTAAGTCTACATGTTGTCGCAAAATGACAGATTCTCCACTTATAGTGTCAAAGTAGTATCTCTATTGACCCTACAATACTGCTCCTTGACCCTTAAAATCAGGTGTTGTGAGGCTGGAAAGAGGTTCTTAATCGTATACATACAATGCACACACATACGTACATACGCATCCATCCATACACTCATAGAAGCATACATTCATACATACATACACACATACATGATAGGGTATTAAAATGAATGCAAAAGTATTTTATTATTTTACTGTTTATTAATTTTTAGTTTATACATTAATCACAATAAAAATTAAAATTTTGACCTATGTATTACAATATTTTAAACACTATTTCTATGGTAATATTTTTTTTTATATAATTTTTTTAACAATAACATTCTATGTATATTTGACAATTAATTTAATTGTTTGATTCTTGTTAATAAAATATAAACAATTAAAATAAACGAAGCAATTTTCGAAGTGGAAAAAGTTAATTTACCTGATGTAGAACGAAATTAAAAATATACATAATATATGCCATTTGTTTATTGTTTGTAAAATTTTGATGGCGCCAATTTTAAGAAAAATATTGAAGGAGTAAAGAAATTCCTGTTTATATTATAAATTTAATTTTTAATGTAACTCTAATTAATAGTAATCACGGAGAAAAAGTTAATGTCTCTACATTAATAATGACAAGATATTTAGCAAAAAGTTCATATAAACAAAACATTTTAACAATTATTACGATGTAACGTTTTTTCAATTTTTTCACAATTTTCACTTTTAGTTCATCTCAATTTCTTCATATAAACACAAAATTTTAATTTTTCTCCTCACACCTGAATTGTAGGATTTGTTTATCAGGTTAAAATTAAAATTTACACTTATTATTTAATCAATTTGAATTATCAAATGATTTACGCAAAACTTTGTTAAGTTCTTTACATTTAAATTGATAAAAATTAAAGAAATAATTATTATACAGATTTGAAAATAACACTGATACACTTTAGTAAATTCGTTTTAAATAAATCACTTAATAATTTGTTTAAAATACTTAAATTTTCGGATATAAACTTCTTCAAACGTATTAAATACATTTACGCGTCGAATAGTCTGTCGGCCATCTTGGCTTTATTATTCTCTTCGTCGTGTGGCTCGTAAAGTCTCGTTTATGTTCGTTGTTCGTCTTTGTCATTAAACGTTCCTGCGTATTATTTAAATCGTACATCACTGTTTAAATTTTAAATCCGACATATATGTACAGTGTCTTTCATGAATTTCACACCATATGGGAAACTTTTTACTATTAATTTTTTTAAAAACTATTTTAGTGAAGTTAATTGGGGCATCAGTTGAAATGAAAAAATAGCTAAACACATCTTACTTCCGCTTACTATTTAGCGGGAAACCGGAAATTTCGTGAATTATTAAAAATGGTAATAATTTGAAAGTTGTTGGTCATTTCCTGATTAAATTTTAGCATCATATCAAATTTAAGTGTAGTAAACATATTCCGATAGCTAAATATTATAGTCTGCAAGAATAAAGCTCAAAAATCTGTTTTTCGAAAATACGGCTTTAAGTAGCCCTAGATACAAAAAATTTTACGAATTCTAGCAAAATACAAATCATACCGTTCTTTGAGATCTGTTTATTCATACAATCACAATTGTCATCAATGAAATGAGATTTGCGTAACGAATATTTTGACTACTAACTGCAAAGAAAATAAAGAAATAACAATTATTCATGCTTGTTAAAATTCCAATATTACAGAGCGTGTCTTTTTGTGACCAAGTTAAATTTTTCTATTGAAAGACCGATGTCTGTAGCAATATTTTGATGATAATTGTGATTTTATGAATACGCAGATCTCAACGAATGTTATAAGTTTTATTTTGCTAGAATTCGTACAATTATTTTGAATTTAGGGTCAGTTAAATTCGTATTTTAGAAAAGCGGATTTTTGGGCTTTATTTTTGCAAACTGTGATATTTAGCTTTCGAAATATATTTACTAGGCCTAATTTTGATACGATGCCAAAATTTCATCAGGAGGTAATCAATAACTTTCAAATGATTATCATTTTTCATAATTCACAAATTTGAAATTTCCGGTTTCCTGTCAAATATTAAGCGGGCGGTAAGATGTGTTTAGCTAGTATCTCATCTAAACTGATGCACCAACTAAGCCCACTAGGATATTTTTCAAGGAATCAATAATAAAATTGTTTCCCATGTCATGCGTACTTTATGAGAGACACTGTATATATGTACTTATATTATTTTTGTCTATATATTTTTTTAAACTAATAAAATGTTTTGAGACTACATCGAACCTGTTCAGAACTAATATTTAATTGTTTATAAAGTGTTAAATAGCATTAAGATAGGTTTGTGGACGGTTAAGTAGCTTCAATGTAGGGTTATTATTTGTAAACATTGTGTTTGTAGGTTCATTGAGAGTCGATATAGGTTCACTTAGGGTGAATATAGGCTCATTTAGATGTTAGAAGGGTCAATGCAGTATCAAAATCTTGACTCGGGTTGTCATTTTAAATGACAGATGAATATCAGTCTCATAACTTAACCATCAAATGACACAATTACAGAATAACAGTACAGAGTATGTGGGTACTTTTCCAAAAATGTAAACAAATTAATTGCTCGTAATAAAACTTGATATTCATAGCAAGTAATTTACATATAATTTGTAAAGAAAAATTTCAAGATACAAAAAGTTTTTAGATTTTTTGATTTAATGACCAAAAATTTTTCGATTCCATATAGAGATATATAATTGCAATGTTATTGAAAACTAATCAAATGCTACTATAAATACGACAAAATACACACTCGATTAATTTTCCACATTTCTCATATAATAAATATGTATATTGTCAGATATTAAAAATACCCCTGTCGCAGCATCTGCATAACATAGCGAATTTCCAAATATTGGGCACTAGCGGATCTCATCTAAGACCTGTACCTATTTAAAATAGTTTAGCTTTCTAAGAGTAAAAGAATTTTTAAAATCGGCTGGGTAATTAGTTTTGGTATTTTTGGGGACCCAAGAACCCGAACGGATTTTGTGCAGCCTAGTTGTATCCATCTAAAATAATTTAGTTCTCTAGCAGTGAGAAATTTTTTAGAATCGGTTCGGTAGCTTATTACTGGCGTTTTCGGACCTTCAAGATCCCGGTGGACCTCATTAAAAAATCAGCTCGACCGTATATTCTAGGCGGACTTTATGTATATATATATATATATATATATATATATATATATATATATATATATATATATATATATATATATATATATATATATATATATATATATATATACAGCGAGTATTGGACACACAGTTATTATGTAGTAAGCCACGATACAGTGTAAATCACCATTAGATACAAAATATAAAATATTGTTGGTTGTTGTTTTGTTTTTTGATAATAAAAATAAATTCATCACAATTTTGTCTGTGTATAATTTTTTATTAATTTACTGCGTAACTTTGTTTAGACTTTTGACTAACAGGTTATGGGCCCAGAAAAGGCGAAATAAAGTTAATAATAAATTATACGTTTACGGTGTTGTGTTTATATATTAAAATGAGTACAACAAATAGCGTCATTAGGATCGAAAGTTTATCGAAAGATAATTTCGATACCTGGAAGATTCAAATGGAGGCATTATTGGTTAAAAACGATGCCTGGCAGTATGTTAGTGGCGAATACCCATGTCCCGTACTAGCTGAAGATCATTCAAATTCAGCGGCCGTTAATGATTGGATCAAACATGACGCGAAGGCTAAATCGGATATTATTTTATCAATAAGTCCAAGTGAATTAAAAATCATTAAAGGGTGTAGAACTTCGAAAGAGGTGTGGAGAAAGCTGGAAGAAACTTATCAATCTGCAGGACCTGCACGTAAGGCTACTCTGTTAAAGCACCTAATGTTACACCGAATGACAGAAGGCACAGATGTGCGAGAACATCTTCGAAAATTATTTGATATCGTAGACAAACTTAGTGAAATGGAAGTCGAAATTAACAAAGATTTATTGGCTGTCATGATTTTGTATAGCTTGCCTTCTAGCTACGAAAATTTTCGCGTGGCAATTGAGTCACGAGACGTATTACCGGACCCGGAGGCGCTTCGAATAAAAATTATTGAAGAGAGCCAAGCACGTAATAGTGAAGTGCGCGGTAACGTCGAACGTAGCGATGACGCATTAATTGTTACTAAAAATTTCAAGCGTAATTTTGATAAACGCAATAGTCACAATGAAGGCAGTGGTGGACGCAACAATAGTCATAACACAAAAATTTTTCAAATGAGGTGTTTTAAATGTAAAAGAATCGGTCACAAAGCAAATGAGTGTGGAAAATTCAAATCTCGACAAACTGCTAAACATGTTGCTTTAAGTTCAAATACATTAAGTGTAGAGGACAATTCTCGTTGGTGTTTAGACAGTGGTGCCACATCACATTTATGTAAAAATTTGGAAAAATTCGCGAATATTAGCGATCATAATCGCGGCAAATTAAATCTAGCAACTAATCAGTGCGCCGACATAATCGCAAAAGGAACTGTTGAATTTAATGCGAAAGTGCTCGATAAAGAATTTTCATTTCAAGTAGATGACGCGTTATATGTACCAGAATTACGTTCAAACCTACTGTCAGTTAGCAAAATTACGGACAAAGGTTACAATGTTTTATTCGAACGGAACTATGCTACAGTGCGCGATTTAAAAGGCAATATCAAATTAATTGCCGAGCGATACGATAACTTATATTTTGTGCGTGATACGATAACTTATGATTGTGCGTACAAGAAACCAGTAAAAATAAAAATGTCAATCCGGCGGATTTATGTATGAACGTGATTGAGGAATGGCACCGGAAACTCGGTCATTTAAATATTTACGATATGGCTGAGGCTTGCAGAAAGGGGTATATAAAAGGTATTAATATTAAAAGTACTGACTCATTGAATTGTGATATTTGCGCTAAAGCGAAAATGACGAAACTCCCGTTTCCTAAGAAATCAGACAGACGAACAGAGGAATTAGAGATTATTCATTCCGATGTTTGTGGGCCGATGAGAGTGCAGTCTATAGGTGGTGCAAAATACTTTGTCACATTTATAGATGATGCGACAAGATGGACCGAAGTCAGATTTATGAGGTCAAAAAATGAAGTTTTAGAATATTTCAAAGTTTTTGTTCGTACTATGGAGAAATTAAAAGGGAAGAAAATTAAATATTTACAGAGCGATAATGGTGGTGAATATATAAACGGAGCATTTGACGTTTTTTTAAAAGAACAAGGAATTCTTCGAAGACTCTCGGTACCTAACACTCCAGAACAAAATGGCGTGGCGGAGAGGAAGAATAGAACCCTAATTGAAACTGCTCGTTGCATGCTATTTGAGGCGAATCTTCCTGAATCATTCTGGGCGGAAGCCGTAAATACGGCGAATTTTATTAGAAATAGAAGTCCTTCTAAAAGTATAAATGGTAAAACTCCATATGAATGTTGGAACAAAAGTATATTCGACTTGAGTCAATTGAAAATATTCGGCAACGAAGTAGTAATACTGAATAAAAGTTTAAATAAAGGGAAATTTGAGCCAAGAGGTTTAAAAGGAATTTTTCTAGGATATTCTGACTGTAGTAAAGGTTTCAGAATTTGGATCACACAGAGGAAGAAAGTTGAAATTTCAAGGGATGTAAAATTTCTAGATTCAAAAGAAAAAAATGTGAGTATAAATGAAAAAGAAATGCCAGTATATGTAGAAATACTCCCTATCGAAACTGAATCTGAAAACGTTGGCGAAAACAATGAAAATGATGACAATGACCAAGTCGATAACATACATGAGCGGCGTGTTTCACGTGGTCCTGGCAGACCAAAAATTGTGCGAACCGGTCAACCGGGACGGCCCAAAAAGGAATACAAATTAAAAGGTGAGGATGTTGTTAATCGAACTGAAATTGAAAATTATGCATTTCTTTCAGAAATCGCTATAAAATATGCGATGGCCGGTCCAGACAAAGAGGAATGGATGAACGCTATGGCTTCAGAAATTAAATCAATAATAAAAAATGATACCTGGGTCATGACTGATCGACATGATGACTGCGAAGTCATCGGCAGTCGTATTATTTTGCGAAATAAATATCGATCAGACGGAAGTTTGGAACGAAGAAAAGCACGTTTGGTGGCACAAGGCTTTTCACAGCAGCCTGGAATACATTTTAATCAAACATTTGCTCTAGTAGCACGAATGAGTTCTATTCGATTTGTAATTTCAATAGCAGCTCATTTAAAAATGAAAATCCATCAGTTTGACGTTGCTACGGCTTATTTAAACGGCATATTAAAAGAGCGAATATTTATGGAACCACCAAAACAATTAGGAGATATCTTAAGAAAAATCGTTCAAGAAAAAGAAAGTGACCCGGACATATGTATCAAAGCGGAGCATATGTTGAAGGAATTGGAGCAAGGAAAAGTATGTCTGCTAAATAAATCACTTTACGGTTTAAAGCAAGCTGGCAGAAGTTGGCACGAAAAGTTAGATTATACATTGAGAAAACTTGGTGCGATACCTTGCAAATCAGATACGTGTATTTATCGAATTGGTCAAGGGGAGGATTTAACCCTGATAATCACGTATGTAGATGATTTAATTTTGGCATCAAAAAGCGATCAGAAAATTATGAAACTGGGCGAAAAATTGGCAAATGAATTCGAAATAAAATATCTCGGCGAGATAGGTTACTGCCTAGGAATTGAATTTACAAGAAAAAATGATGAGATTTGTATGAATCAGAAAAGATATATATCGGATATTTTGAAAAGATTCGGGATGAACGATGCTAAACCTGTTAAAATGCCCATGGATCTTGGAACGAAACTAACATATCCTAAAATTGTAACTCGGATACTTTAGATGATAGTTTTACAGTACCCTATCGAGAGTTGTTGGGCGCATTAACGTACTTAGCAGTAACTACTAGGCCCGACATCAGTTTCGCAGTGAGTAGAATTGCCCAATTTAACAATTGTTACGATAAGAGTCATTGGGCGGCGGCAAAGCGTGTATTACGGTATTTAAAAGGTACTATGGATCTGGGTTTGGTGTTTAAGCCGGCATCAGATAATATTATTGGATATGTGGATTCGGATTGGGGCGGTGATCTCAATGACAGACGCTCTCAGACTGGATTTTGCTTTATATGGAATGGCAGTCCAATATCCTGGGATTCGAGAAAACAAAGAACAGTAGCATTATCTACGAATGAAGCTGAGTACATGGCGCTTACGGATGCAGCTAAAGAAGCGTTGTTCTTACGAAGTTTTCTGGAAGAGATTGGGTTATCAAACTTGTCTAGTATTACAATATATGTTGACAATATGGGTGCGTTAAAGTTAACCGAGAATCCAGTGTTTCATGCTAGATCGAAACACATCGACATTCGTTACCACTTTATCCGTGAAGTAGTTAATAATAATTTGTTAACGGTTAATCATATATCAACGAGTGATATGGTTGCCGATGTATTTACTAAAAGTTTAGCCGGTCCTAAGCACTGGAAATGTATTAATGGATTGGGACTTCAGAGACTGGTGTCCGGCAACTCGAGGGGAGGTGTTGGCCCTGAATCTACAGCGAGTATTGGACACACAGTTATTATGTAGTAAGCCACGATACAGTGTAAATCACCATTAGATACAAAATATAAAATATTGTTGGTTGTTGTTTTGTTTTTTGATAATAAAAATAAATTCATCACAATTTTGTCTGTGTATAATTTTTTATTAATTTACTGCGTAACTTTGTTTAGACTTTTGACTAACAATATAAATATATATATATATATATATATATATATATATATATATATATATATATATATATATATATATATATATATTGTTAGTCAAAAGTCTAAACAAAGTTACGCAGTAAATTAATAAAAAATTATACACAGACAAAATTGTGATGAATTTATTTTTATTATCAAAAAACAAAACATATATATATATATATATATATATATATATATATATATATATATATATATAATATATATATATTATATATATATTAAAACCCGTTGTGTAGCATTCTATGCCGCATTTGCATCCGCAGGACAGTTGTGGATCTCAGATAATACAACCTGTACCTATCTAAAATAGTTTACCTCAGTAATAGTAAAAAAATTTTCAAAATCGGTCAGTTATTTTATTTTTGACATTTTTAGGTCCCATTTACACTGTCGGACCTTACATAACGTAATCTATCTTTATCTAAAATAGTTTAGCTCTGTAACAGTGAAAAAATTTTCAAAATAGGTCAGTTAGTTTACATAATGTATTCTATATCTATCTAAAATAGTTTAGCTCTGTAACAGTTAAAAAATTTTCAAAATCGGTCGGTTAGTTTATTTTTAGCACTTTTGGGTCCCATGGACCCTGGCGGGCCCTAAAATAATAACGTAATGTATATCTATCTAAAATAGCTTAGCTCCCTAACAGTGAACAAATTTTCAAAATCGGTCGGTTAGTTTATTTTTGACACTTTTAGGTCCCACTGACACTGTCGGACCTTACATAACGTAATCTATATTTATCTAAAATAGTTTAGCTCTGTAACAGTGAAAAAATTTTCAAAATCAGTCAGTTAGTTTATTTTTGACACTTTTGGGTCCTATGGACCCTGGCGGACCTTACATAATGTATTCTATATCTATCTAAAATAGTTTAGCTCTGTAACAGTGAAAAAATGTTTAAAATTGGTCGTTTAGTTTATTTTTTACAATTATGGGATCAGTAAACCCTGGCGAAACTCATACAACTCTAGTACTCTAACAGTAAGAAAAGATTTCTAGGGATCTCATATAACTTATGGCAGTCCGTAAGCTTCTTGCGGACATCAACTTTAACTTACTAACTGTGAAAAAATTTTTAAAATCGATTGGTTAATTAATTTCTGGCCTTTTTAGGTCCCGAAAGCCTTGACCTCACATAAAACACCTAAAATCCATTTAAAATTGTTTAATTTTTTAACATTAATAATTATTAGTGAAAAAATTTTCAAAATCGATTCAAAATATTTTTCCGTGCATACATATGTACATTGTACATATTATGTTGTTTTGCTTCATATTTAATAATATTATAACATAATCTTCAGTTTCTTGTTTATTTAAAAATTCAATAAAAAAAAATCTTCAATTACATAAGCTTAGAAAATCAGCTTAGTTTTCATTTTTCAACTTGAGACAGCACTATGCTAATTATAATGCAATAAATGAGAAAGAAAACTATGTATATGTATGTGTATTATAATACATGTATGTGAATAGATATCACTTGTTCTCACAAAATTCTTTAAAAAAAATGAAATATTTTTATATTTCATAAAGAACTGAGACTTAAATATAAATTACTTATTAAACTAACAAAGAAAGAAAACTAATACAAAAGTGAAAATTTACATTTTCTCGAAAAATACTTAAAATAGAAAGAAAATTATAAGAATATTTTCTTCATAATTTTTTTTTTGGCTTTTTAACCATGTAAAAATCGAACTGTCTAATTACAGGGTCGAATGATAAAAAATGGCCAGAAAACCTACTTCTGGGCATCCGATGTGTCTGGCTAAAGAACTTAGCCAAGCCAGATCAAAATCGAGTCTCCATACGAAACTTCATAAGCATTAAACCTTTCGTTCCTATATATATATATATATATATATATATATATATATATATATATATATATATATATATATATATATATATATATTATATATATATATATATATATATAAATTTTAGTGAATATCATTTTCGTATTCTAGAGATCTCAAAACATATTTCTGTTATGGTCTCTGCCGGAGGTTGCGTCGTGACACCTGCTGTAATAGCTGAATTTCGAGTTTTCGAAATTCGCTAAAAGAGTTCTGATAACTAAACAGTCATTTTAAGGATACAAATAATAATTGTAATGTATTTTCACTAACAACGAACTCGACGAATTATATATAAAATAAGTACCTATAATAAATTAAGCTACAAAACGGGCTAGAAAAAATTAAGCGTTCGTACTGTTTATAGCTACAAAAGTCTAATTCACATATGTACATATATGTGGTAATGAGATGTGAAGGATTAAAACATGTTATGTAAGACTGAAGCATAGAAGTTTATTTCATTACAAAGTTACGCACCAAAAGTAGTGCTCGATGACACTAGTTGCACAATGAAAAGCAAAAAGCACTAATTTTGATTTTAAAATGAACAAAAACATGCTAACTTGATTTGTATAATTTATACTATATTACTAATATTTATTCCAGGCAAGTTTTTCTCCTCCTTTCTTTAAATATTAAGACATTTTATTAAAGATCCTTCTAAAAAATATCTTGGTATATTATTAGCTTTAAATGAAAAATAATTACAGCTAAAGCATGCTTTAATGGTCAGTATTGTGTATTAAAATAAATGTTACTATTTATTATCACCTATTATCTTATAACTCTATACTAAAATGACGAAGAGATCTCGCCTCTATTTTTATTTAAGTAAAATATACAATACCATGTTGCATTTTAAAGTCGGGAATCAAATCTAAGTCCGCAAAAGCGTCTACTACTATGAATCAATCATAAGAGTTCACCACATTCAAGTTTATCCTCCAAGCTGTTTCCGATATATCGTCCTTATCAAAACATCATGGGACACCTTAATACAAATAACTAACTGAATAATTCTTCAATTTGTCATTTTAATATAAATGTATTTAACATACATTATTACGTTTATTTTAATAATATAAATCATAATACCAATAGCAGTTTCCAAAAAAAATTACAATTTTTTTCATAATTGTCCAAATACTTTTGTTGCTAACTGTATATGGGTACATACTATTAAAAAGCTAATATAGATCCAAATTAATGTGAAGGCATAATTAAATCCATATTCATAACTTATTCAAAATTAAACAGAAGTATCTGAAAAAATAAGATAACAAGATAAATTGCTTCGGACACTACAACATGTATTTCATCAAGATGTGGGTGGTGGAGAGGGAATGTGGTGTAGAGGCTGGGATTTAGTAGGTATGCGTAAAACAAATATTTGAATGTAGGATACAGACTTGTGAAATCAATTTGAAGAAATTTGACAATTCACGCCAACTAAGGGAGTGGAAAAAAGTTTAAAAAGTTTTTGCTGTTGGATAGTCAACCTTTTTTGTATTATTATTGTAATGTTTTTTGTATTGTTATGTCATGACTGTTGATTTATAACAAACACATTGTTGATCTCTTAGATCATTCTTTCCGTAAATTTTTCAAAAATTTTCTGTAGCCGATTTGGCCAGTAATTAAAATCGACAGTGCTAATCAAAATACAGAAGACAACACTTGAAATAACTTTAGTACAAAAGATGCAATGCTAGCTAACAGAAAACCATACTATATATGAAGAATTTTCCATACACGCGTTACTACTTCTTCATAAGACCTTCAATAGTGCTAGAGAATTAGTCATTGTGTTTAGAACATAGAATAATTCACACGTAATAGTCATACATTAACCCGAACATAACAGCAAAAAGTGTTACAGAATAGCAAAGAATACGTATGTATAGACACAAGTATAGCACAATAACCACAATACAATTGAATGAAATACAAATAATATGACAAAATAAACACTGCAGGCGAGAATATTGGACAATACACATTCAAGATATACGAGTAGGTAATAAGATTAAAATTACTTCACAGTCACAAGTACCAGTGTAACCAACGCATTAATCAATAATATATAGATTTTATTGTTCAATATTACAGCTGTTACGGCTAGTTTATTTCAGACTGCATAAGAAATTTATTGAATGTAGCTATAGGTAAAAATAATAATGGTACCTCAAAGTTTTGTAATGAATTTGGTGATAAAACTTGACTTAGGTGAAGATGGAGAAAGAAAGCTAAGCAACAAACAGTAATAATTAAGCTCAAGTATATCGATCATTTCGAGTTATCGAAAATTTTTACTTATATTTGCAAACAAAAAATCATTTCCTTTCTGGAAATTATACCATCTACCAACAAAGTAGAAATTAATTCTTCCACATTCTTACAAGCAATGTTTGAATTAAGACCTACATTTATATAAAACTGACCCCAATTTAAACAAAGACCGTAGTCAGATAAGAAGGAAGAAATTTGCCTCCGCGCAGATAGAGGTTACTGAGATACATTGATACATATAACGAAATATTCTGGGAGACCTAAAAAGATAACAACATCGAGTGAAAAAATAATGTGTATTTATGTACATATATCCTTTTTAAAAATGCCCTAGTGGTCTTACAAAATAACAAACATTTTTTCGTACAATCTTTGAATACTCTTCTACAACATATACATGAATTGTTCAAATCTTCAAATATACATACACAGGAATTTTTAAATAAAATTATTTTTTACTAGACGTATACCAGATGGAATTTCCCATCGGCAACATCTTTTGATTAGGTATTCACTACTCACTTTCAATGTTTTTCAAAAGCCTAAATACCAATTTTCACGTTTCTAATTTCAAAAATGACGAACTTCCCATACGAACTTTCATAAATTTCCAGAAACGTTTATACAACTGACTTTTATTTGTAAATTGAGGCCTAAACTACAATTTTCATATCTCCTGTGCTACATTTCGTGCTTCTAAAGCCAACAGTTGAAGCTGTGCGTTATCTGTCAGGCAGTGTTAAAGATTTATTCAATAACATTTATTTTAATAGCCATAGTAACATACTTTTATATACCACTAACTTCAAAAATAACGAATTTACATACAAATTTTCATCTCCTAATAAACCCACTTAGGGGACGAATTTTCAAAAATCCTTTCTTAGTGCTCATTTACGTTACATAAGGAACTCCTATGCAAAATTTCATTCTTTTAAACCCACGGTTTAGGCTGTGCGTTGTCTGTTAGTCAGTCAGTGTTACAAATTTATTAAGTAGATTGGAAATACAAAATAAAAATAACATGTACATTATTTTTTTAATATAGTCTTCTGCTATTTTAAAACATTTATTCTATCATTAGGTTTTATTCCAAAAGCGAAAAATTCTTTTAAATACAAACTTAACAATAACTGACCGTCTTAAAAATTATAAGAGAAATAAATATATCAATACCTTAAATAAAATAGAAGGGTCTGTCTGTGATTTTCGAATTTTTAGGTATCAATATGTTTTTCAGTTAGCAAATTCGACATATATAGCAAATCTAACTTTAAAAAAAATTTTGTCTGTCTGTCTGTCGGTTTGTACGAACCGATTTAACTCAAAAACTACTAAAGCTATTGAGTTGAAATTTACAGGGAATATAGATATTAACCTCCCGATCAATCTTAACCACATTTTAATGTGATCTTCCAAATGGTTATGTACAGGATGATTCAAAAAGAATCTCCATTAAAAGTTTATGGTCTTTTAAATAAAGTAGATTTTTGAAACTTTGGTTTTAGAAGTTTCCAAATATGAAGATTTTAATTAAAATATTTCTAACTTGCTGCCACTTCCGGTTATACCGGAAGTTGACACCAACTTTGCTCTTTTAAGTGTTTTTAACAACAAATTTGAATTCGCTGGGAATTGTTATTAATATTCTATATGACAGTGGCATTTCAGCTTCCTTGACATGATACAGGATGGCCACATAAAGCATTTTTTAAATATTTTTTTGTTTATTGTGAAAAAATCTTTTTTAAATGAACCACCTATATTTTATATTATAATTATGTAAAAAAATGTAAATTCTATCTATTAATATCAGATATTCTTACACCTAAAACTGATATTTTGAAAGTTACATCGAATTTATTTAATAAAATGATAAGTTAGGTTTTCCATGGGCACGATTGACACAAAAACCACTCGACAGACTTTATTGAAACATTGTAAATTTATTCCTTAGATGCTTCATCATCTCAACATCTCCAGTTAGAATCTTCACGATATTCTTTATGGAGGTTGATATATTCACGACAAAAATTGATATTCCTATCAAAAATACTCATTTAATAATAAACGGAAACAACTGAAAGAAAAACAATAGATTAGTTGGGTTACGATAATAATATTCAAAAATTTAAACATTAACTTCAGAACTTTTTTATTAAAATTTCACTTTAGAAAAGGATTGTAGTAAAGCCTAATTACGAAGGAACTGAACGTAGTTTTGAAAAATCCACCAGGGTTTTCGGATCTCAAAAAGAATCCAAAATTCAATTAATTCTAAAACCAAAAAGATGGGAATCTTTGAAAGGATTTCAAAGTCTGAAAATTAAATATATTAATATGGTTGTTTTCGAGTCGTTTGCCGAGCGGAGCGAAGCATTACATGGAATTAACCTTTTATAGAATTTTAAACTATTTGGCTAAAATTTTAAACTATTTGGCTTTAAATTTTAAATGAAATTAATGAATACATGTTTCAACACTTTTTGAAAATTAATCCTGTAGAGTAAAATAGGGAATAAACGCAAAAAAATGGAGGGAGGTCAAAGTTTACATTTTTAACGCCTACTGTTATGGTGTTTCCAACAATGAGTGAGTTATTTTAGCAAATATTCAAGCATAATGCAAGCAGACTTAGGGGGATTTAAATTTTCCAATAGGATAAGGGAGGATACTTATTTAGAGTAAAATGTACAAATATTAGCCATTTTGAGTATTTTAAGTCAACATACTTTTTTTACTTCTATACCCACCAAATTCGTTGACATCTCCTTGATAGGCTTACTTTAGATTTTTAGTCTATGTTATATCATCTATATTTGAAGAAATGACAAATTAATTTTTGAAAATTTCCGGTTGTTCCTAGATAACTAGCCAAAGGAAATTCTCAATAAATAAAGCTTATCAAAGCTTATGGTAAGAAAATAGAGGCAAAAATTTTAGCGAACTACCCACTAGGAATTACCTTTACTAAATTACGCAATTCACGCCAGCGAAGCCGCGGGTAACAGCTAGATATTTTCTAAAATATTCAATAAACATGTAGCTTGAGATCTAATAAAGGGTAAGATACATAATATATGATATTATCCGTTTTTTTTTTTTATTAACAGTATTTTATGTTTCATTTTTTATATCTTATTATAACGCATAAAATCATTTTTAATAAATAAAATAACAAAAACCCCTTTTAAAATGTCTGAAAAATTAATCTTTGCACGTTGAGATCTGACCTGCAACTAATTATGTACAAATGCAAGAGACAAAAACAGACAAGATACTTGTCCATCTATTTAAATGGTGGACTCGTCCTTCTGCATATACGTTATTTGTACTTCTGTGGTTGGACTGTTGTCAACGAGTTTCCTCAACTTTTCAATCGGGCTACGATTAAGTTGTTATAATATGCGCACCTCAAATTACTCATATCTGACCGACTAGATACTTGTACAACTAAAAGTTGATGGTGTGTGGATACTCTTAAGAACATTGTCTTCATTTATAATTGGTAAGACAAATTTTTTATTGGCTAATGCCATTAAAAGAATGTTAAATATATTTATTATTAAAAATTTGGGAAGTACACAGCGCATTTTCTTCTCTTGACCACACTGTTCTGTAAAACATAACAGATGCTTTCATTTCCGCAAATAAATTTGAAATGATTCTAAATTGCTTGAAGTTATTTTTCTGGCACCCTATATACATTAGAAAACGAAAGAAACTCTATATAGCCATAAACAGAATGAAAAAAGTTTGTTTGCCGTGTACAAGAAACTTGCATTTGAGCCTTTCACTTAGAGCATGAAATATATGAACATATAGAGTAAATAATGTACATTGGAAGACGGTTTTGTATCACGTAAAAATTTATACAATATGTTTGTTATAAAATAAACACAAATATTACGTGTGGATAGTGTGTGAAAAATATAATAACGATCTAAGTGGAAAAAGTTTATCTATTCTTAAAAGTCAGATTAGAGAAAAATTTAATTCAAGTTGATAGTTGTAATAAACATTTTCTTACTTTTAAATTGCATCAGTGAAGTTCAAAAATATACAGTACGATCATAATTTTAATTGGTAAATAAAAATATTACTTTCGCTTAAACTCGAATTGAAAACCTGAGTATAATCAACTAAAATAACTTGCAGAACTGTTATTTAATACTATTATGAATTTAGTTATAAAATAACCCCACCAAAAAAACATTTCATGTTAAAAATTTAGCCAAGACTCGCAACTATTTCACTGTTTAAAAGTTATGAAATCTAATGTTGCGTTAAGCCCTAAATAAGTCTACATCATGGTCAAAGCAAGTTTTTAGGCTTGGTCGTTTCGCGAAACTCTGGTAAATAAGACCATAGTAGATTATTGTGCTATTGACTATTGGCTATTTACCATAGCTCCGGGAACCGGCCAAGCCCTATAACTTGCTTTGAGCATGATGTAGACTTATTTAGGGCTTGGCGCAACATTAGATCTCATAACTTTTTAACAGTAAAATAGTTGCGAGTCTTGGCTAAATTTTTAACAGGAAATGTTTTTTTGGTGGGATTTCAGTCCTTTTCAATTGTTTCTATTTTTAGAGATACGAATTTTTAAAGGTTCAAGATTCGAACCTTTAAAAATTCATATCTCTAAAACTATTAACTTTATCGTGAAAAGTCATAGGACCTTTTTTATTTGTATTTCAATAAAGAATATAAAAAAAATTCGTCCGGTTGAAAAAATACTTAAAGGTATTTTAAAGGTAGGGGACGCATACTTGTGACCGTACGAAATTAACAATTAAAAAACAGGTATAAATAATGAATTTTTTTTAAAATCTCTATTAAGGATATTATTAATATTGTATAAAGAATTAAAAAAAATATTTATATTTCATTTTTTTTTAAATATATTTTTCGTGAGTCAAAAGTACCCAAATTTGAGATTTTTCGAACCTTTAAAAATTCATATCTTGAAAACTATTAATTTTATCGTAAAAAGTCATAGGACCTTTTTTATTTGTATTTCAATAAAGAATATAAAAAAAAATTTGTCCGATTGAAAAATAACAATTCCTTGCAATTGTATAAAAAATTTCGGTTTAAACAATATGGCCCCAGGTTGCCCCCTGGCAACATGCATTTATATCATCAGTAGGGCAATGTCGACAGGATCGCATAAAAAAATTGAGGTGGAATAGTTTTCGGTACTCATGCGCCAGTGCCTTCTGTACTAAAAGGGGCGGTTTCAACCCCTAAAAATTTGTAGATGCAAAAAATAATGTTATATTTATTATTAGAGCTCTGTATAGTACAATATATATAAACAAAATATCATCAATTTTTAAATTTTCAAGTCCACAGTTGGGGGGTGGTTTCAACCCTTAAAAATGTGTAAATTCAAAAAATAATGTTATATTTGTTACTAGAACTTTTTAAGGTACCTATAAACAAAATTTCATCGATTTTTAAATTTTTGAGTTCCAACTTTGAGGGGATGTTTCACCCCTTAAAAACGTTTTTTAGCAGCAACTGATATTTTTTATGTTATTAGGTAGCCACCCTGTACGTACTGACAAAGTTTCAGATTTTTTTGAATTTTCGACTTCTTGCACGTCTGAATGCGCTTCATTCACGGACTGGTCACTACAATAACCAAAGGTGTGCAAAATTTCAAAACAGTTGTTACTATAGTTTTTAAAACATTATTATCACTGTATCCGAGTTTTCCTTTTCCATTTACTTTTTTTTTTTTTAAATGTGTTTTCGAGAAAGAAGCGTTTTTACTGTAATTTTTTATCATGAAAAAACACTTATATTTCTAAAACTGAACAAATTCGTCAATGGAAGGGCCAACCCTATGCACAGATAGGCCCATACAATAGCTTTATTCAACAGTAGCAGTTACGTACTATGCAGTATGCAGGAGCCCAAAAATTGTACAACATACAGACCACTTTCTTTAAATACCTATCACTTTCTACATAATGTTTCAATTCTTATGTTGTAGGAATAATATTGATATGGGTTACTCAAAGACAATGCAATAAAACCTCCATAAAGCTAGCCGTCCCACCAAAAAAAATTTGCAAAATCCCCAAAAAGTAGTAGACAGAAAATAGGTGTATTTTAGATGTAAATTAGGTGTGCTAATAAAAAATTAGGTGTTCTTACCGTTTTCGAGAAAACATGAAAAACAAAAGGGACGGCTAGGTGTACGTAAACCTAGCGGTCCCTTAGGTAAAAAAAAGTGTTTTGGGTAATGAATGAAATTTAAAAAATGGATAATTAGCTGACAAAAATTTTGTAAAATGAAAATTTTAAGAAAAATCATATAAAATATTTTTTTAAAACGTGGGAGCGCTGTGAATAATGTTAAAACATTGTACATAGCGCTTCCATCTGATTAAAAAATGTCACACATTTTCTTAACGTTACCCAGCACCCTCATACATAATGAAATATATAACATTCAACAAATAATGGAAGCCCTGTGTATAACGTTTTTAACATTATTCACAGCGCTGTCATTATTTAAAATATTTTATATGATTTTTCTTGAAATTTTTATTTTACAAAATTTTTGTCAGCATGGTCCGAAAACACCTAATTTGCACCTAATTCTGCATACCTTAAATTACCCAAAACACTTTTTTTACCTAAGAGACGGCTAGGTTTACGTAAACCTAGCCGTCCCTTTGGTTTTTCATGTTTTCTCGAAAACGATAAGAACACATAATTTGTTATTAGCACACCTAATTTACACCTAAATACATCTATTTTTATCTACTACTTTTTGGGGATTTTACAAATTTTTTTCGGTGGGACAGCTAGCTTTATGGAGGTTGCAATAAAAAACGTTGTTCTCGAACAGAAAGACTAAGTGCGTGTAACTCCTCAAATTTATTAATGACGTCAGACAAACTTTAGTTAATTTGGCCTATAGAAAACTTGGTGCTGAGCCTAATAGAAAAAAAAGATTTAAAAAAGTAAAAAGTTTCCTTGTTATTGTTTCAATGAGGATATTTTTGTTATTATTTGTAAAATGACTTAAATGTTTTAATATATAAAAAAATAGTTTTTAAATAATACGTATTTCTATTCATATTCATGTATCTTTTTTTAATCATTTCCATATAATTTATATTATTTTATACTAGCTGCTTAATGACCTATGTAGTTATAAAAGCAGTAAATAAATAAAAAATAAAAATAAAAATAATACGTTCTGAGGAATATGCACAAAGTATGGGTCTTAACTGTTTAAGTGATAACTATAGAGTGGATATTATAATTTTTTATAGATCAGATTAAGTAAAAATTAAAATATAAAATTATAAAATCAGAAAAATCACTGATCTTATGAACATACCAGTGTAATACGTTCATAAGATCAGTGATTTTACTGATTTTATAATTTTTATAAATGAAATTAATAATAAAAAATTGTAATTATCCGCTCTATAGTGATAACAGTTAAATTTTAAAACATCTTTTAATAGACTTACATTTGCCAGATTTCAAATTTTTCATTTGGAGAGGTTTTCACATACCTGGAACAAAGAACAATAACATATTCATCATAGTCCATCAAATACATTTTAACAGTAAAATTTGAAATTAGAATAAGAATGTTCAGAAAGATAAAATTCACATTACATAATTAAAATTTTTTAAAACAAACCGTGTCGGCTGCCGTCTGTAAATATATCTGTGGATAAAAAAATTGAAAGAAAGGCAGTAAATCAACTAAATAAAATTAATAAAAATATTACAGTATCTGTACCTGAGTTTTACTAATATACTAATCAATTTTGAATATTTTTACCTTCTTTCAGCATGCTTTATCTTAGTTATAAATGGTCCATCAATGATGTTATAGAACATTGCAAACCTAAACCATTTACATTTTGATATTGAAATTCAAGAGTTTTCTTTTCTGCACTAAAATATTTTTCAGGCATCAGTATCTTGGTGTAATGATTTAAATTTTTTGAGTTTTTTTTTTCTATATATTTACAATACTTTACTGTCGACGACATCTCAGCTTAACAATCGTTTGACGAGGGAAGCCAATGCTTATAAATTGCACAGAAAGATTTTGAACAGAATTACAAGATATGCGACTTAAAATAAAATAATTACACCTATAATTCTGATAATTTTACATAAGTGAAACCACTATATATATATATATATATATATATATATATATATATATATATATATATATATATATATATATATAGCCAAACCGTTGATTTAATCGAAAAATTGTTCAATTAAGAGCTGTAGATACCGACGGGGTCAACCGGTTGCTATAGTCAGGAGCTTTATAGCTCTTATGGTTTTCGAGCTATGATACAAACTTATAGATTTTTAAATGAGACTATATATTAATTTTTCGATAAAACTGATCTAATGGATCAATTAAAACTGGGTTCCCACAGAAACTTAATTTTCAATTTCCCTGACTTTCCCTGACATTCCATGACGGATTTCAAAAACTTTCCCTGACTATCGACATTTATAAAGTCATGACTATCCTTCGGGTAAATGTAAGAGTAATGGTATGTAGAAATAAAAAAATACTTTATTATTATTTAATACGGTCTCCACCATTTCCATAGCCGTCCTTAGTAAAACAACTTACATATGACTTATATAAAAGTAATGACACGTGACAAAAAACTCTTACAAAAATACATTACATTAAAAATCGAAATGTTAAATGTTTTCTAAAATTCAGAGATTATGTTGCAACAGCATTCTAACTTCTATAAAAATAAACGCGCGCTTCTTATAGTTTTACAAGAGTTTCCCTGATTTATCTTAATTTTGAAGAATTTTCCATGACTTTCGGCCTATTTTCACTACCTTCCCTGACTTTCAATGACTGTCAATTAATTTCTCTGACTTTCCATGACCTTCCCTGACTTTCTATTATATCCAAGAAAATAATCTTATTCAGTATCATTCTCTGTAATAGAAATGATAATAATTCAGATTTTGGAGTATAGATGTCCGGGTCTATTTTAAGTTTTTAACATTTTTGGATAATAAAATCAAATTACTTTAAAAGATTAGTATTTAAAGTGACTTAATTTAAAAAGAATTTGAAGTAATTCATTAATTTACTGAAGAATCTATTTATTTTTTATTTATTTATAGAACGGCTGGCGGCAGTAAAATAAATGTACACACCCAGTACAAATCAAAGTGACATTGGCGTTTCTTAATAACAGCATAGTGAGGTTAACTGGAAACGAAAATATTATTAATAAATGCACTCCAATAGTGTACAAATATTTGATAGTATTTCCTTTTTAATAAAAACCAAATTAAAAAGTAGAAGTTTTTTCACAAAAAACTTTTCATTGTTTTAAAAATACTTACTACAAAAATATGTTTAAACGCCTATGTATCTGTCAAACAGTCAGTGACTTTTCAGAGAATTTTTTTTTATTTTTCAATGAATTAAAATTGAAATTTTATTTCCTTATTGTATTTAGATATCATTTTATATGATAATTTAATCTATTTAATAATTTTAATTTCCGATGGAAAACGTAATAATCGTTTAATTTTTCGTTACTACATTGATTAAAATGGCAGCCATATTAAGCTAATACCTTTTTAAATTACGTAAAATCCTAATCGTTTGCAAGCACTTGAGTACGAAATTTAAAAGTGTCATTTTTAAGACGTAATTACTCAAAAATTTGAGATAAAACAATGGAAATTTCAATATTACTGGTAGTTTTGAATCATAAACAAATTTTTGAAAAACTTTTTAAACATGCGTTTGCATTTAAAAACTATAAGTTTGTATCATAGCTCGAAAACTATAAGAGCTATAAAGCTCCTGACTATAGCAATTGGTTGCCTTCGTAGATACCTTCGATTAAATCAACGGTTTCGCTGCAATCAAAATGGCAACTCTCGAAAAACTCACACTATATATATATATATATATATATATATATATATATATATATATATATATATATATATATATATATATATATAGGTGTATTTAGTTGCAGGGAATTATATAAACCATTAAAGCCAAAAGAAAACAGACAACTGGCCGAAGCCAAGGCAAACCACTAGTATGTCTAACATTTCATTGTCATGAGTGCACCTATCTTAATAATTTTTAGATATTTAAATAAAAACTGAGTTAATATATTTTTAAAGCGTAAAAGTTCTTTAAATAAAAAGATCTAATAAATTAACAATTCTATTTCTTTATCTTCTCGGTAATAATTCTAATTTAAATTTATAGCATTATGTAGCATTACAGAGATATACTATTGTACTAATACTACAATATATACGAAAGTTGAATAATAAGAGCCACATTTAGAACAGCAATTATGACTGAACTCATCTTCAATTTAAATTACTGCACATATTGTGTAATATCGTACATTCATTCTGAAACTCATTCAGTATTCAAATACTATTACATATACTATAACAGTATGTCCTGTTTTCTTCAACTTTATAAATAAGCTAGGTATGCAAAAGAGTCAGTTTGCAGTTAGTCAATAAAATTTAAGTTGGATTCAGAATTCGTCTGTCCTAGCGCTACAAACCAACATATTCATAATACTATGGGTAGAATAGGAATAATTTTGAATTTTATGGATCTTGCGATTGTAATTTCTCAAAATCACCTATTCTATACCGCTTAGACACTAATTTACAAATAATTCAATATAGTTAGAAAAACAAGAATGCTTTCCCAGCGCTCCTGCCACATAATTTTAATATCGCAAAAAAGGTTACATCGAGTTAGTCCACAATAACAGCGTCAAACTTCACCGATTTTGTTTAAGTACTCTTCAATGTATTGTAGAGTATTGAAAAAGTACACATACAAAGACATAGGTAGACATTTAAAGAAGGTCTATAACTTTTACTCTAGTTAGTAGTGGTAGTAAGTAATTTAATCCCTTCCAGTGACGTTATCGTACGTAGGAAAAAAGAAGTTCTTCCTTTTTAATGACGTACAACATGTTGAAAATTAAAGAAAATTGGCGGCGTATGTCTTCGAAACGCTATTTGACAGTATCAGATAATTTAAGTTTTTGAACATTCACTTAATAGTAAACAACAAGGAGCAAGAAGTACAATTTTTGTTTAAGAATTTATCTATTTCTAGATATCGTCTTTGGGTAATTGCTGGTCATAAACAAATATTAAAGGAACAAACTTAGCGAGTTTATTACTAATTTTCATATTAATTTATTTATTCATCTGTGGGTTATTAGCATAATAATTAGCAAGGCGCTTTTAACAGCACTTTTTATCACTTTCGATAGTATATCAATTTGTAGAGCTGCACTAAAACAGTATATGCGTTGATAGAAAATTATTTTGAATTTGAATTTCCAATTTTAAAGAGTAATTTAAAATCTTAACATACTTTACTTGATAAATCTTTTTAATATAATATTTTTATTTTTAATAATTAATTTTAAATATTACAATTTTTAATAAATGTATCGCTGGGCATAAATCCAACCTCATGTCCTCGTCGTGCTCGGCGGTAACTGTTAGCTTCGGTTAGCAGGCTAACGAGGCTCTGGTATTTTTTCGACTAGGATGAATGTCGTAGGATCGACAGCGTAGCATTCCCGTATTGAGCGAACCTTCACTGAACGTCCAGATTGCGTGTAGTTATGAATTGGGGCTGACTTTTACTCAACTGACTGACGGAAGGGAATGTAGTAGCTGGTATGGGCATGTTTATCAGGTTCGTGAATCGCGTCAGAGGAGTCGAAAAATGTGATATTTTGTCTGTTATTTTTTTGTTTTAACTAGGATGTGATGATCCCATAACTGTGATTCTTGTTATGCCACCTTGGGTTTCAGGCCTGCGGTGGTACTTTTTAATTGTTGCTCGTACTGTGATATGTCCCTGGCCTTGTTCTTGTCATTTCGATGGGTAGAAATGCCTCGTTCTCACCGGCCACGCATACGAGTCGACGTCTGCCCGAACGGCTTGAGCGAGCTCGCCCAGTAAAGAGACGTCGTCTTCCCTCGTACGGATGCGTTCCTGGGCGTCGATGTTGCGGCTTCCGGCCCGTCGAAGTGATACGAATACAGGTCAGATATTGGTTCTGTGATACTCTGTGGCGCTGTCCCATTCTCTGTAACCTCGACTCGGACGAACGTGGCCTAGTCATCGTACCGGTCTCCCGTGTGGGTTGATCCCGACATCTGACAGAACGACACATGTACCCAGCAATCAGTTATCTGACAGAACAGTACATGTTGCTCAGTAATCAGATGTCACTGTCCCTGCACGTGTGAGTTCCTGGTTGTTGACGAGGCCATTTTGGAATGGTCGAGATTATGAGGAGCGTAATCGTGCCACGGAGCACTAAATAATCTGAAAGCTGTGATATTGTTGTTTTTGTTTTTTAATAAGTTTGTTTTTAATCTGTTTTGTTTTAACGATGTACCACTGAGGGCCTTTTCCACTCGAGGTGGTACATCAATTTTTATTCTTATCTGTGATATTTTTTGTGTCGCTGTGGGCTTGCTGTTGTGACTCTTCAGCGGTATTGTTTTTAACTACTTATTGCGGCACTGGTCGGCCTGTGGCTCCCCAGTGACGTAATAAGATTTTCCTTTTTTTATTTTTTTTTTTTTTTGTGATATTACCTGGGCGATATTTTTACTCAGTTTTCTCCACTCCGAGGCCCTTTACACCTCGGAGTTTCATCGTTGGTTTTCAGACCTTGGTGACCGGACGCTCTGGCTAGCACTTAGCGTACCGCTACCAAGGACTGTCCGCTCTGTGTGAAGCCCTGCGATGACAGGGCCCATCGATGGATTTTATTATGTGTATGTTTTGTCCATTGTCTATTGCATTTATGTGTTCCTGTCTGTTTTGTGTATGCTTTTTGTCTTTCTACTGTGTTTAGCGGCGCATGCCCATAGATGGCGATGCCGCCGGGCACTGCTGATCGCGCCATCCACCGGCAGCAGTGCTCCAATTTTAATCTAAAAAAAAAATAGATAAATAAATCTATCTAAAAAAAATACACTTCAAGATATTTATTTACTTTCATTAAAACTTTTACAAAATAGGTCAAGTAAATGTGACTAAGTTTTAATATATTTATAAATATGACGAAAGGACATTTAAATTGATATAAGATCTTACAGTTAACTTCTAAATAACTTACCTCTACTTAGAATATGTAGATATTTAACCTGGAAAACTGCTATACTCGTAAGTAGGACATTCTATACATTCATATATTTTAGATATAGAAGTATGCATATACTAGGGTCTGCTGGTCTGATATAAATACGTATATGACGTATATATGTATATATAAAGCAATAAATGGATTTTACTTAATTGGAAATGTTAATTTTATAATTCATATAATTTAATTACAGGTAACAATTATTTAACAATTAATGTCATACATACAATATTATGTATACAGATATCCATCCATGCTTAATTACACAAGTGAAAACCACCCAACGAGACTATTACGAACATTGCATCATATTATGAATATTATTTTAGTAATATTTTGACAAATTTAAAATATTAAGAGATATAGTACACTTTAACATCAAAAGAGTTATAATATACTTTTACACATCTTTACAAAATCGAAAACATAAAGTCCACCTTTCAAAAAGCACACGCGATATTTCTCTCTAAGGGGAGAAATACCAACATACAAGCGAAAATAAAGACAAATTCGGGATTTTTTTTTAACAAGGAAATCATTGATCTATACCTTTGAGGTTTGGAATTTTATTTACGATGATCTTAAAGTCTTACATCTTTTTTGTTTCAATATATATGAAAGTGGCAGCTCCAGAAGTCTTTTACTTGAGCATGTCATTGCGCAAGTTCCCAAATGGCGAGTACTCTAGCATATGTAATGATGTAGATGTTTTCAGAAACTTGAATAAAGAATTAAATGTTATAATTAAAAAACGCCGTGAGCAGCGGGGCCCCATCACGGTAGTCGAATTTTCCCCTTCATCTTCGGTATTGAATGTCTACAAGCGAAATGTGATTGAAAGTCTACAACCGAATTGTCATTTTGTTGGTTTCAAAACTGGTGATGAGTGTTCGGCTGATCGAGGCTTTAAAAAAAGGTTTTAAGTATTTAAGGGCTGTATCTCAGTAAATTTCAATTTTGTGCCGAAAACAGGTAGCAGAAAAAAAGCCAACACAATTCGTACAAGGACATTCCTGCCCATGTTTATCCGCTAATTGCCTTTATGTTTTAGTTTTAAATATTAAAAAAGGACCTTCAATAGTAAACTGGAAGGCCTTTATAAAGATATTTTTGCTTTCCAAAAAAATCCAAAATTTCTATTTTATAAATCCTAAAAATCCAAAATTCCTAATTTATAAATAAACAGTGACTTTAATAACATTTTTGAATTACTTAATATGTATGTATTTCATTTGTCATAAAAGTAAGTTCACTTTTTTTTAAATTTTTTAAAATTACTATTCGCCTACTTGTATTTAGAATAAACATAATGCTTTTAAAACACATTTAACAATAGCATTCAATTCCGATGTAAAAATGGGAGAAGTGGGGGGAAAAGTGATGCGGACTCCCTACAAGGTACTAGCTGGATACTAACTGAATACACGTACAAAATTTCAGCCCTCTAGATTTCCTTATGGAGTCTCTAGACGTGTTAGAAAACAAGCAAAAAAATTAAGGAAATATTGGCGTAAAAATCGTGGGGGTAAGGGTTAAAAGTTGAAACCTCCAAAAAACAGTGTCTGGCTATTAGCTTAACCTGTACACCAAATTTCAGCCCTCTAGGTTTATTTGGGGAGATTTTGACCCGAACGAAACTGTTAAAAAACAAGAAAAATCATGTTCTTTTGGGTATAAAAATGGTGGGGGTAGGGGTTAAAACTCGAGACCCCCAAAAGGCACCCCCTTGATACTAACTCAATCCGAATACAAAATCTCAGCCCTCTAGGTTTATTCGGGTGACCTGTGCGAGTGGTACAAACTTCGAAAACGTCGAAAATACATGAAATTGTAGCTTAAAAATGAGGGGGGTGGGGGTAAAATATTAAAACCTCCAAAAAGCACAACCTAGGTACGAACTTTATCAACACACCAAATTTCAACCCTCTACGTTAATTCTGGGGGGCTGGGGGCCTGTTAGATCCAGCGAAAATCGTTTTTCCCCCCTCTACTCCCACCATATCATCCTAGGAAGCTGAATTTTGGATATGTTGTAGATAATTGACCGAAACATTATTTAAAACCGGTTTGGAAAAGATTTTTGCTTTTCCGCCCCCCACCACCCCCTTAAAGGTCGGGTCAGAAAAAAAATTTGCCCAAAATTTGACCCCACTTTGATAGTATGAGGTGCCTCGAAAATGAGCCCCATTTACCAAATTTCATCTCTTAACTTCCATAGGGGGGCCCTACACAAATTAAAAGGTGGCGGAAAAATATATATATATATATATATATATATATATATATATATATATATATATATATATATATATATATATATATATATATATATATATATATCAGACATTTTTTTTTCTACATATTCGTGTTCTACGGGTCCGAAAACGGATAGCGCCCCTACTCTCGCCTCTCGCAGCTCTTATCGTATAGACTGTATAAGTCTAATTTTTCGGAGAAAGTTCGACTAATAAAGTAATGATTAAATGTATACCTGAAATTTTATATTTAGACAATTACGTCACAAATTAGTTCAACCCTTCAAAATGACGTCATATAGATTTTAAACCAATAACTGAATACAAAATTTTTAATACTCCTTAAAAATACTCCTTCTCGATTTAACATTACGAGTTAGAAAAAGATAATATAATAATATAATCCAACCTAATTAAACAAAAACAACTGAAATATTAATGATAATAATATAAAGAGGCGACTTACGTCGTTACCTATTTGTAACCACACTCCAGAAGAAGACGTAATTATAATGAGTTGTCGGTCAAATGTTACTCTTAATAAGATTTTCAAATTTGTTTAATTTGTACAGTAAGGCTCAACGTAATGGTAAACTAGTAATTAGATTTTACCGTGCAAATGGTTTAAATAGTTATAAATTATAGCTATTTAATGACAAACAAATCAACCAAACTTTTCAATCTTATACCTAAACTTTTTCTATCAATAACAACTCACTCATATTTTATTTTAAAAATGTCTATTTTTTTAGCTTATGGTACTTTTTAACTTGACCTAGTAGTGTACTTTTAAATAGTTTTAGAAATCAGTTTACTTATTGCAATTCAAATGTTTGATGAATTTCTGCAAGGAAAATTCAGCTACTACACCATATCTCACCAGGTCACCATAAAAAACGCTTTTATATTCTCCAGCCGCCATATTGAAATCACTGTTGTGTGAGGACAATTTTGCCACGCATATTTGAAAAATAGAGTCCATAACCTTTAATTTTAGATATTGCAGATCTATTTTAAGCAACACCAATTTTTGACAGCAGGGTGTCCCGTTCAGAAAGGATGTTCTATATATATTCCTAGGTTATATATAATATCCTAGGATTGTGGCAACTTCCAAATAAAATTCTATCATAGTCCCAAGCTCAAGTCTTACCATGACAGTGACAGTAGTAGCTGAATTTTCTTTTCAGTCGGAAATTCATTCAAACAATTGAAGATAGGAAGTAATGAAATAAAAATTTGAAATATATTTAGAAATACACTACTAGCTCAAGTGAGAAAGTACAAGAAGCTAAAAAAATAAATATTTTTAAAACCAATCAAAGGGTCTCGCCAGGTAAACATTATGTGATTTCGGCCCAGCGGCTTTTTCGGCTATTCTTTTTCACGAAAGTTGCTCATGGTGAATAATGTTCGAAAATATAGGTATTAGACCTGTACCCCCTATACTGTCAGAGATATGGGGGGTAAGATTAAAATAATAATTGAATTTTTGAGGATGCATGTTTTACATCAACTCCTTGAGTGACACCTACCAAAAAAATATATGTTATTTGGCTCTAATATAGTTATCGTGTGTAGAAATTTCAGCAAGGTCAGATTGGTGGAAGGTGTATTAAAAAAATATAAATTTAGGTTAAGTAACAATAAGACACCCCCTCGAAAAAAATCAGGGTTGTGATTTGGGTGAGTGACTATGGTATTTCTTTGCAATTTTCGACTCTGAGTGCGAATCTGGGATCAAGAAAATTCTTATACCCCTAAAATTTTTGTATAGAGCCACAAATATCCCTTAAGTAGGTGTAAAGTTATGAATATCAATATCATTATTACAGAAAGGAATATAAATAGGCATTTTACAATCCTCGTGTCCTTATATTATTGCCAAGGTCTCCACCAAGGTGATTTTAATGGGTAGTATCATCATTCTAGAATTTGGATTGACCCATGTCTTTAAACTTTAAATAATAATTTATTTAGCTATCTTCTAGTAAAAATACTCATTCTAAAAATTCATCATTAAAAAGCATTACTAAAGTTAAAGGCACTATATTGATTGGTGAGCCGGATTAAAAACAACAGGTGGGTCAGGTCTGGCCCAGCGACCGTAGTTTTCTGACGTCTGGTTTAGAAGATTAATGAAAAAATTAATTTACTTTGTTATTAGACCTTGTACTAACGAAAACTGAAAGCGATTCAAAAAAATCATTTCATAAATAAAAGTTAATTGACCTTAATTTTTAAGGTATAAAAAGTTTAATTACCATATTTGATAAAAATAATATTGTTAGTAACCCTTCCTTCATCACTGGAAAGCTTTGATATTAAAAGTTTACAAAATCAAATATGGCAGTTCTTATTACTTATTGTAATAGACCGTGGTTTTGGAAAAGAGACATCAACGCCGATTTACATATGAATTTTATAATACGGGAAAGGTTAAACTTATCATTAAACGGATGCGTATGAAATAATAAGGCCCTTAAAACCCCCAGGAAATTAAATTTATTTCCAAAAAATTTTAAAAAACAATCAATAAATTCCAAGTACATGTCTTTGTATCTTTCAAAGTGCAGTGCATTACAAATCTATAAATACATATAATAAAACTGTAAATGGACCCAAGGCCGTGGAGAAAAATAGTGGGCCCCGGGAATAAACTACATTCTTTTAGAAAATTCCTCCCAAGAAAATAAGGTATGAACAAAAAAACTTTTTTTCCTTTGCCCTCTATCGACAATTACGGGCCCCCTCCTTAAGCCCGGGGCCCGGGGCTAGAACCCCATTTACCCCACCCTCTTGTCGGGCCTGAATGGACCGTGTCTGTATGTACATGGTATATTTTTGGAAAATTGTACTGATATTATAGACAGTTATTAATTTAGATACCAAAACAGTGATATTTAAATTTTGACCTGTCCGTCTGTCTGTGCACGCATCATGCAAAAGCTACTAGGACGATTTTGATGAAATTTGATTGATTTTAAAAATATTTATTTTTTTAGCTTATTGTACTTTCTCACTTGAGCTAGTAGTGTATTTCTAAATATATTTCAAATTTTTATTTCATTACTTCCTATCTTCAATTGTTTGAATGAATTTCCGACTGAAAAGAAAATTCAGCTACTACTGTCACTGTCATGGTAAGACTTGAGCTTGGGACTATGATAGAATTTTATTTGGAAGTTGCCACAATCCTAGGATATTATATATAACCTAGGAATATACATAGAATATTCTTTCTGAACGGGACACCCTGCTGTCAAAAATTGGTGTTGCTTAAAATAGATCTGCAATATCTAAAATTAAAGGTTATGGACTCTATTTTTCAAATATGCGTGGCAAAATTGTCCTCACACAACAGTGATTTCAATATGGCGGCTGGAGAATATAAAAGCGTTTTTTATGGTGACCTGGTGAGATATGGTGTAGTAGCTGAATTTTCCTTGCAGAAATTCATCAAACATTTGAATTGCAATAAGTAAACTGATTTCTAAAACTATTTAAAAGTACACTACTAGGTCAAGTTAAAAAGTACCATAAGCTAAAAAAATAGACATTTTTAAAATAAAATATGAGTGAGTTGTTATTGATAGAAAAAGTTTAGGTATAAGATTGAAAAGTTTGGTTGATTTGTTTGTCATTAAATAGCTATAATTTATAACTATTTAAACCATTTGCACGGTAAAATCTAATTACTAGTTTACCATTACGTTGAGCCTTATTGTACAAACAAATTTGAAAATCTTATTAAGAGTAACATTTGACAGACAACTCATTATAATTACGTCTTCTTCTGGAGTGTGGTTACAAATAGGTAACGACGTAAGTCGCCTCTTTATATTATTATCATTAATATTTCAGTTGTTTTTGTTTAATTAGGTTGGATTATATTATTATATTATCTTTTTCTAACTCGTAATGTTAAATCGAGAAGGAGTATTTTTAAGGAGTATTAAAAATTTTGTATTCAGTTATTGGTTTAAAATCTATATGACGTCATTTTGAAGGGTTGAACTAATTTGTGACGTAATTGTCTAAATATAATACTTCGGGTATACTTCAAAAATAAGTTAATTAAAAAAATCAAAAAACCCGACTGCGTTTAAAGTAAATTAAAACGGTGGAAACAAGATGAAATAGAGAAAAAGAAGAATGAATAAAAAGTAAAGCAGTCGGAGGCATTTTCTGTTTCATTAAACTTTTCTGTTTAACTTGATACGACAGGTATGCCTCCGACTGCTTTATTTTTTACCCATTCTTCTTTCTCTCTATTTCATCTTGTTTCCACCGTTTTAGTTTACATTAAACGCAATCAGGTTTTTTGATTTTTTTAATTAACTTTTTTTTATTTTGGTGTTTTTAGCGCTGTTTAATTATTTAGAAGAGAAAATATATAGGTATAACTAGATGCCGAATTCTTGAGGTATCAAAGTCCAACAAAAAGGAAAGATATATTTTTAGTAAGAGAATATACATATTTTATTATATTAAGAAGATAAAATAACTTTTACAATAAAGATGGATATAGAGTAATTATATCTAAACTCCCGCTATTAGTTTTTATATCTCCCACTCAGGTAATATTGGACTGTACATAAAATGTATAAAAATACACTACGTTGTAAAAAAAAGTAATAGATCTTGAAATAGTTTGCTTATTTATATAGTAATACAATGACACCTACTTAAAAGGGTAATTTTAAAATTTTTTTTTTTTTATAGTTTATTTTTTTTTATAATCTATGGCCATTTTTCATGGTAGGTTCCGGTATTAAGTATTATAATCGGGTATTTGACAGTATCAAAGGAAAGCAATTAAAACAAATTTTAATGAAAATTTATAACAAAAGACAGCAATTTATCATACTAATTCATCTTAACTATCATTATTTGATTAAAAGAATTTAATTAAAAAAGTAATTTTTTAGCTAAAATCCACGTAAGCAGAAACGGGCTGTGACGTTGCTTTCTCTTATATTTCAACACTATCACCACTAGTGTCGCTACTTAATTTGCAGTTAGCGTACATAATTATGGAAATTAATCAAAATTTAATTAATTTTTTTAAAAATCAACAATTTCTTTACCTAGTTACAGGAAAAATAAATATTTTCTTTCTTAGTTACAGGACACCTGTTGCTATCTAGAGAATGTGACGTAACTGACAGCTAGTAAACGTTTTTGCGCAAATTTTGAGAACAAATACTAAAATAATTTTTTCTAACAATTTTCGGCATTATTTTTAAAAATTAAAAACTTATACATGCATAATACATAAATATGTGTGTTTTAAAATAATTTTCCAAAATTAGTCAAATTCCCCGTTCAAAACTTTAAATGTATGTTTCTTGAAACTACATTTCAAGCTGATCCACATAATATCTCGAGTTCTATTTTTCCAATCGATTGCAAATTTGCCATATACCATCAATACATATTGTTTTATAGTATAAATTACGGATATTGCAAAATTTTAATTTTTGTTTATTTTTGAAAAATAAAAAACTCTAAAAAAATGATGTCAAATAAATAAATTCTTTCGTTGTAGTTCCTGTTAGAATGCCAATCTTTCTAAACCAGAAGCTTTTCTTTTTTTGTTTCAGACGAACACATCTCATATTTCTGATCTATAGATCTGATCATTTTAATTCTTAATAAAACCGAAATTTTTGCTCTCTATAGGCTAAAATACCCCTTTAAACATTAATAATCGTTCTAACTTGATAACATTCCTTTTAATTTTACCTTCAATGTTCATGTTTTATTAAATTTTTACAATATTGTCATATTTTGTTTTTAAAAAGCATCAAACCAGCTCGTAATGTTGGGGTATAGAAACATACTCTTAGTAAATTTCAAAAATTTTAGGAAAGAAAAATACTTCTTATTTTTCCAGACAATAATTATATTTGCCAAATACTTGGATTAGAGGAACTATATATTTTATAGTAAATCGAAAAACCGCAAAAATTGCGGGAAAGGTCAAAGATTTGAAAGTTGGCTCTTCAGCTTCCTCGCTGAGAGATATTTGAGGTGGAGCATTCTTTACAAATATTTCAGAGGACTCTGAAGAGTTTCGAAAAATAAGCTTTTAAAATTATTCCCACCGATGCTTTTGAAATATTACTTTTAGTCGATCATATCATAGTTAATAGAAAAAATTTCATGAGTAGTGTAATCTTTTAAAGTTTTAACGCTCTAGTTTTATTTTAAATTAATGTTGTGAAAAATTCTAGCCGCTGAGAGATCCTGATTAAATTTGTATCTATCTTGCAAATTTTATTTTAATAATTACATAAGTAGTTAAAAGGTTAACTGCAAATGTTACAATCTGATCACAAATAAAGAAACGTGATCCAACAAACAAATTGAAATAATTATTACAAATACAGGTATATCGCAGTTAACCTATTTGTCATACTAAAATTATTAGTTGTATTGAATAGTTAGCTTAACTGAGAGCAAAATTTCGAAAAATTTTAGAAATTTGTAAAATAGATTTTTATTTTTTGTGATTAAGTAGATCTATTTTTTGCGATTTTTCATTAAAGATTTTTTGGTTACTATCCATAAATGTTTACATATCAGCCCTTCTATCACTTATGAACTCTAGACTCCACCATTCAGCGAATTTAAAATAAAAACGGGACGAGAAATTCCTACAACTATGCTGTTTTTTTTTTTGTTTTGTTTTTTTGAATTTTATAAATATGTTCCGAAAGCAAGGAAATTTTGGTAGTTGAACATAAAGTTATGTATGCAATCCATCATAATATGACTATTAGACTTGTCTTTATTATTAGTTTCACTTGTAAGCTCGCTCGTCCATATACACAATTTGTCCAGTTAAGTCCTACATTATAAGCATACAATTAATACATAAAGAGCTATTAAATTCTTGTTATCAACAAACAACACAAATTATTGTTTAGTCTCAACGGAACAAAAACGTTTAGTTGAATGTTGCCAGTACCCATAGTTATTAGATATACAAATGGTTAAGTAAATGCCATTAAGCTAATGTAATTACATTATGGTCTGCAAAATTTTTACAATCAGAAATGAGTTGTTAAGCGTACGAAAACTACCTTACTTTATTGTTAATAAAGATTTTTGTTTTTTCTGACATTTGTTCGTAATATTTTGCGTGTATTTGAGTGAATTATTAATTAAATAATTTAATAATTTTTTTAAAAGTATTTTTCGTTAATTGGAGTAAAAATATTTTACTTAGTTTTTCATAAAAATATAATTTTTTTGTCTCTCTCGCCCTTATCATTGTTTATACATAAATATTGTACAGAGACAAACTCAAGTATTCTTTTATGTCATTTAAAAAAATTTCAAGAGTGAACAAAACATAATAGTAAATGAAGACGAAGGTATTTTACTATCGCAGTATTGTTGAAAGGCATTCTAAAAATCGTATTATTGAAAGGTATTCTAAAATAAGTATCGATATATATTCAAACAGAACCAAAAACTCCAGTCGAAACTGAAACTGTAGAAAAATCTGGAGTAACTAATTTTTCTAATATTTCCTGTACTCAATAGAAATTATTTGATCCTTCAAAGACGTTTAATGTTGATGAATGTAAGCAAGAAAACGGTTTCAATGAATATTTGCAACACACTCCTTCAAAAAATAATAAAAAGAAAATTAAAAAATTTGGAAATATACTGTCCCCAAGCCGACTGATCATCGAGGGGGTTATAAATCAAAATCCTTGACAAGCAAATATTACTTCAAATTATAAAAATAGTACAAAGAAGCAGGATAAACTTTATATTTGTTCATTTAATGTAAGGACCCTGAAAACAGAAGAACGCATGTGTGAATTGGAGCATGCTTTAGATGATATAAACTGGAGCATCACTGGGCTTGCTGAGATTAGAAGAAACTTTTTAAAAATAGAAGAAACAAAGAATGGTCACGTATTTTGTCATTCAGCAGCGCTTAATGGTTCTTATGGTGTCGGGTTCTTAGTAAATAAAAGATATAAAAATTGTATCGAAAAATTTGTTGCAATAAGCAAACAAATAGCTCTTTTAACTATAAGAACACATCGAACGAGGATATTTTTAATTCAGGTGCACATGCCTACTGCGGAATCGCCAAATGATGATGTAGACATTGTTTACAGCCAATTAGAAGAAACTATTTTAGAAGAAAAGAAAAAAGTTGATTTCTATTTAGTCATTGGTGACTTTAAGAGCAGGGTGGGCAAATTATTCGCTGGTGAAGAAAATGTTAGGGGTCAATATGGTTATCGAGAACGCAATGAAAGAGGTTCACACTTGGTTAATTTCGGAGCTTGCCACAACTTAAAAATTGTTAATACGTTCTTTTTAAAGAAACTTACACGAAGATGGACATAGAGCTCTCCCAATAATCAAAAATTTGAGTTGGACTACATACTGACAAACAGTATGAAAGTAATTACAAATTTCGAAGTTTTAAACAGTTTTAAAGTTGATTCTGATCACAGACTTATAAGAGCAACATTATTATTTAGTAGCAAGCAACTTCGGAAAACTCAGTATTCAGGCAAAAAACCAAAGAAAATAGATTGAAACGATAACAAGTATGTAGAATGTTTGGAATCACAATTAGGAAGTGTTTCAAAACTGAGTTTTTCAGAAATGTCAGTTGATGAGTTCTACCAGGTTTTAGAAAATGCGATAATTGAAAGCTCAAATATGTCAGAAAACGGAAATAAATCACGTGGCAACAAAATTAATAAATACCATTTTTCGGAAAGAACATTACAATTAATAAAAGAAAGAGAAAGACTTAGAAAGTTAAGATACGAAAATGTAAGAATTAATATAGAATTTTGTGAATTTAGAAAATTTGTTAAAAAAGCAATAAAGCAAGATGTTGAAGAATATAGAACAAAAAAATACAAGTTATTATTGAATCTACTAATTCAACTAAAAAAATGCATAAAGAACTTAATTTGAAATATTCATGGATCGATGCTTTAAGAAATGCAAATGAAAAAATTTATGTCACAATAGAAACGAGATATTAGATATTGCTACTAAATTCTACAGAAAGCTTTATGATTCTGACATTTTTTTGAAAGAGCCAGGAGTTAACAAATCAGAAAAGATTCCAGATGTTCTTATTGATGAAGTTATTGTGGCAGTGAAGAATTTAAAAAATGATACGTCACCTGGACCTGACGGTATGCTCTCACCACATATAAAAACGCCGTGAGCATCGGAGCCCCATCACGGAAGTCGAATTTTTCCTTTCATCTTCGGTATTGAATATCTACAAGCGAAATGTAATTAAAAGTCCACAAGCGATTTGTCATTTTGGTGGTTTCAACAATGATGATGATTGTCCGGTTGAACGGGGCTTTAAAAAAAGTTTTTAAGTTTTTAAGGGCTGAATCTCGGTAAATTTCAATTTTGTGCCGATAGCAGTTAGCAGGGAAAAAGCCAACGCAATTCTTACGAGGGCATTCCTACCCATGCTTATCCGCCAATTACCTGTGTTTTATTTTTAAATATTAAAAAAGGAACTTAAATAGTAAACTGGAAGGCCTTTATGAAGATATTTTTTCTTTCCAAAAAAATCCAAAATTTCTATTTTATAAATAATAAAAATCCAAAATTCCTAATTTATAAATAAACAGTGACTTTAATAACATTTTTAAATTACTTAATATGTATGTATTTCATTTGTTATAAAAGTAAATTCACTTTTTTTAAAATGTTTTAAAATTACTATTCGTCTACATGTATTTAGAATAAAAATAATGCATTTAAAACACATTTAACAATAGCATTCAATTCCGATGTAAAAATGGGAGAAGTGGGGGGAAATGTAATGTGGACTCCCTAAGAGGTACTAGCTGAATACTAACTGAATACACGTACAAAATTTCAGCCCTCTACGTTTCCTTAGAGAGTTTCTAGACGTGTTAGAAAACAAGCAAAAAAATTAAGGAAATATTGGCGTAAAAATCGTGGGGGTAAGGGTTAAAAGTTGAAACCTCCAAAAAACAGTGTCTGGCTATTAGCTTATCCTGAACACAAAATTTCAGCCCTCTAGGTTTATTTGGGTGACCTGTGCGAGTGGTACAAACTTCGAGAACGTCGAAAAATCATGAAATTATAGCTTAAAAATGAGGGGGGTGAAGGTAAAATATTAAAACCTCCAAAAAGCACAACCTAGGTACGGACTCTATCAACAGACCAAATTTCAATCCTCTACGTTAATTCTGGGGGGCTGCGGGCGTGTTAGATCCAGCCAAAATCGTTTTCTCCCCCTTTACTCCGTTCACATCATCCTAGGAAGCTGAATTTTGGATATGTTGTAGATAATTGACCGAAACATTATTTCCAACCGGTTTGGAAAAGTTTTATTGTCTTAACCCCCCCCCCCTACCGCCCCCTTAAAGGTGGGGTCGGATCAAAAATTTGCCCAAAATTTGACTCCACTTTGATAGTATTGTTGTGCATCGGAATGAGCCCCGTTTACCAAATTTGAGCTCCTAACTTTCATAGGAGGGCCCTACACATATTAAAAGGTAGCGGGAAAATATATATATATATATATATATATATATATATATATATATATATATATATATATATATATATATATATATATATATATATATCAGACATTCTTTTTCTATACAGAATTGTGTTCTACGGGTCCAAAAACGGATAGCGCCCCTACTCTCGCCTCTCACCTTTCTTGTCGTATAGACTGTATAAGTCTAATTTTTTCAAGGAAAAATTCGACTACAAAAGGCTGCAGATGTGCTAGCGAAATATATTCAAATTCTATTGAATAAAATATTAAGCACACAAGAAATTCCCAAACAATGGAAAATGTCTAAAATTACACTGCTTCATAAAAAAGGCCACAGATCATGTATTAATAACTACCGGCCAGTAAGTCTAACACCAGTTCTGTATCGAGTGTTCATGAAATTGGTTCAAAAAAGATTGCAAAAAATTACTAATGAATATCCCAGTGAACATAGAATGTAAATGTGATGTAACAAGGAAATAACAAGTTACATAACTTTTTTGACTTATGGGTGACGTAACAATTATATAAACTTAAAGTTTTATGTTATATACCTAATTGTTACCTAACAGTTACATGCTATTGTGACTGTAATAAAACGTCACATTTGTGACTGCTATGTTACGTTTAGATGATGTATCAAGGTTGCTTTGATAAAACGACACAGTGTGACTCTTATGTTATGTCTTCGCAACCTAACATGTTACTTTGATAAAACCTCACAGAACTGACTCTTATGTTATGTTTTTGTGACGTATCAACGTTACTTTAATAAAATGTCACAACCATGACTCTTTTGTTATGTCCTGATGACCTAACAATGTTACTTTGAACAAAACGTCACAACAGTACTCTTATGTTATGTTTTTGTGACGTATTAACGTTGTTTTAATGAAATGTCACAATCATAACTCTTTTGTTATGTTTTTGTGACGTATCAATATTAATAAAACATTTCACTTGTCACTTTTGTGAAATGTATTGTTACCGCATTAATTTTAAATGTATCAATTCGTGAGGAATTACCCATTTAAAGATTCCGGCAGTTTTTCAATCTATCCCCTGTTGGCGTCTGATGTAATTAAATTTCATCTATCCATTTTCGTATAAGTTGATTTAAGTTATTTGTTATACGGGTTATGGGGTTATATTATATAATATAACCCCATAATATATATAATATAACCCCATAACCCATATAACAAATAACATAAATCGACTTATACAAAAATGGATGAATGAAATGGATGAACGAATGTTTTATTAATATTGATAGGTCACAAAAACATAACAAAAGAGTCATGATTTCGACATTTCATTAAAACAACATTAATACGTCGTTAAAACAACGTTAATTTTGTTACATATTAATTTAAAAATGAAACTTTTATGAAAATTTGTAAGGCTTTATTTACTATTTTGTGATATATATATATATATATATATATATATATATATATATATATATATATATATATATATATATATATATATATATATATATATATATAACGATCAGAATAAATAAGTGAGTTTGGTCTAGTGGTTAAGACTGTCGATAATTTAAAAGATGCTTCAGCTTGGATTAGAGATGTCGATTTTAAATCGATTAATCGAAGCTTAAAAAATCGATTCTTTTTTCGATTTTTCTCATTTGAATCGATTCATGAATCGATTATTAAAAGTAAGAGATCGATAACCGATTTTTTCCAAAAATAACTTCATTTTAATAGTAATTCAGAATTCTACAAAGAAACGTGTGTTAAAATGAAACACCAAAAACTCTATTGTTAATTGTCACTTTTTACTCGTTATATCAACGAACCCCTCCTATGGGTCTATATAAGTCAGACTATTACTACAAAAGGAAGGAAGAGGCCACCTATCTGTGCAAACGACGATCCCTTTCCCACAAAAGCGACTTATTTAGAAAACATTTTTTTGTCCATTTGTTTGAAATTTTTGATAAAACTTGGTTCAATTCGTGGTATTCGTCCTACATATTCAATTGCTTTATTTTTTATAATTATAATCGAAAAGTTAACTCACTCATCGCCTTTACAAATATAATACCTTACAAGGCGTTTTTACACGATATTACCGATATTACCTATGTACTATCAAGTAAGTCCCTTAAACAAAAATTATCAGCTAATTTTATTAAACTTTTCAAAATTTCGATTTTTTAGATCGATCTCACAGAATCAAGTTTTTTTAGCCGATTTTTTTTTAATCGATTTTCTTGATTTCGATTTAAATCGATCCAAAAATCGATCTTTTTTTTGGAGAATCGACATCTCTAGCTTGGATAATGGTTCGAATCCTGCAATAGTTAACAAAAAAAAAAAATAAAATAAAATAATAATAATTTAGGTGTATGTAGATGTCAATAAGTTGGTAATATGTGTATTTAATGTTAATAAGAAACAAAAAAAAAGGAAATTTTGAATTTGCTTTTTGCAAAAGAAGGCGTAATTTTTATCTATAAGGCAATATCAAAGTTATATTTTCCTAAAACGTAACAATGTTACGTCACATTGTTACGTTTATAAGTGGGGAATTGTAAGTTACATGTGAGTCACATGTAACTACATGTTATGTAACATGTGACTTTCAGTTCTGTCACTGTGACATAATATTTACAGAAAAATGTTCACTGGGATCTATCTACTGATCAAGTTGGTTTCAGGAAAAATTTTTCAACTTTAGATAATATTCACTCCGTAAACCAACTAGTGGTAGTAATATATATATATATATATATATATATATATATATATATATATATATATATATATATATATATATATATATATATATATATATATATATATATATATATATATATATATATATATATTATATATAAATATATATATATATATATATATATATATATATATATATATATATATATATTATATATAAATATATATATATATTATATATATATATATTAGGGTGGCGCAAAAAACCCATATATTTTTCTTTTTTTTGTCTCATAGGTCAAATATTTTTTCTCATCCCTGCATATGTTTGTACATTGAATAATAAAAAATTTCTCCAAATTTTAAGTCAAAAAATTGATAATTAAACGTCGCTCAAGAGTTCTGAAAATTTTTCGAGTCAAAATATTTAATATTTTTTACCGCACCTAAAAGATATTAAATATTTTGACTTTCAAATCCTGAGCCACCTTTTATCATCAATTTTTTGAGTTAAAATTTGGAGGAATTTTTTATTATTCAATGTATAAACATATGCAGGGATGAGAAAAAAAGTTTGATGAAAAACAAAAATCGATTTTTGGCCCATTCTCAAATTTTAAAAAGTTTTGAGCGACCCTTAAAAATTTTTTATCGAGCTAATTTTTGGTGAGCATTCTTAAATCGAGCTAAATTAACTTTTTTTCCTATGAGACAAAAAAAATAAAAATATCTGGTTTTTTTGCGCCACCCTAATATATATATATATATATATATATATATATATATATATATATATATATATATATATATATATATATATATATATATAATATGTTTTATTGATTTTCATAAAGGGTTTGACAGTGTGGAACACTCATATATGCTAGAAGCATTAACAGAAGCAGGAGTACCGTCAACCTTTTTAAAAATAATTTACTCTTGTTATAATGGTAGCAAGGCATACATTCAAACAGAAAAACCGGGCCAGTTATTTCAACTTAAACGTGGAATAAGACAAGAAGCTCCATTATCACCCGTTTTGTTTAATTGTGTTTTGGAAAAAGTTTTTAGTAACTTTGATTGGTCCAGTTATGGTATCAACGTTAACGGTGTGAAGTTAAACAATTTAAAATTTGCGGACGATGTTGTACTTATATCCAGGACAGCGGCGAAATCAAAATTATGTTACAAGATTTGGCTAACGAAGCGAAAAAGGTAGGTTTAGTTATAAATTTTGAAAAAACAATATTTTAACTAACGCCATCAGAAAGTCTATATTAATAAACAATCAAGAATTGCAGTATGTTGAAGATCAAGTTTATCTCGGACAAATTATGACGTTTCGAGACAAATTCGAAAAGGAAATTCAAAGATGTATTTCTGCATGGAAAAAATTTTGGTGTTTAAGAGAAATATTTAAGGGCAACTTTCCTAAGCAAATAAAGGCCAAGGTGTTCAATACATGTGTAGTTTCTGCTTTAACATATGGTTGCCAAACTTGGGCGCTTACTAAATCTCTCCAAAATACAATTGCAATAAATGTTCAAAAAATGCAAAGATCAATGCTGTGCAACAGACTGTCCGGTAGAATTACTTCACGTAGATTGTGTTTTTTAACAGGAATATACTGTAAAAGTTTATTTATAAAAAAAGTTGAAATGGTCGTGGGCAGGACATATTTTACCAACTGCAGATAAAAGGTGGTCCAAGAAAATTACTTGCTGGGTACCATGGGTACATTGCAGGTTAAGAGGAAGATGTAAAGTTCGGTGGGAAGATGAATTTCGTGATCACGCTGGATGCTACTGGATTCGTTATGCAGTAGATAAAGAAACAAGGAGAAATGTATTGAATCTGTTCCCCATATTGCCTTAATTTTATTATTTTAATTTTATCCAAAATTCTAAGTATAGTCTTAGTATAAATATTTATTAACTATTATTATTTATTACATAAAAAATTTTGCTTGTGAAGAGGCCGATCCTCTTTGAGTGTTTTTTACGGCTATTATTATTATTATTATAGACTTTTACGCCAACCTGGCGCTCACTACTCAGTAGGACAGTACTGGGTAACATTCACCTATACCGGCATTATGCAAGGTATTAGGCTCTGTGGAAGGGTAATGTGCCAAACCAATCCGTAAAAGTACCGTAGTACATTCACGGACGGGTTTGTCACATCACTCCTTATATTGTTGTTGTTGTTGCTTGAAACGAGGTGTTATGCGTCTATTTTGGTGTATACTGGTTCGTACGACGAGACTTTTGTGGGAGCGTAGATGTTGGCTCAATGACAGACGGCTGTGAATGCCTAGTTCGTTTTCGTGTCCTCAGAGAATAGGTAGGATTAGGGACAGAGGGAAGGGAAAGGACTGTTTGTGTTTTATTATTATAGACTTTTACGCCAACCTGGCGCTCACTACTCAGTAGGACAGTACTGGGTAACATTCACCTATACCGGCATTATGCAAGGTATTAGGCTCTGTGGAAGGGTAATGTGCCAAACCAATCCGTAAAAGTACCGTAGTACATTCACGGACGGGTTTGTCACATCACTCCTTATATTGTTGTTGTTGTTGCTTGAAACGAGGTGTTATGCGTCTATTTTGGTGTATACTGGTTCGTACGACGAGACTTTTGTGGGAGCGTAGATGTTGGCTCAATGACAGAGGGCTGTGAAAGCCTAGTTCGTTTTCGTGTCCTCAGATGGTAGGTAGGAATAGGGACAGAGGGAAGGGAAAGGACTGTTTGTGTTTGTGTGTGTGTTTGTGTATGTGTGTGGATGTGTCTTTCTATTTTACGTTTCTTGGTGTAGATGTTTTCTGGTTCATCAAATTGCTCATTAAGATCGGGTGTTCCTGGAACTGCGCGTTTAGATGGTACAGAGGTTGACGGACCTTGTGTGTTATTGAATTGGGGAGGATTGTGCACCAGAGCGGTAACAGTGACAGTGCGGCAGTTGTTCGATCCCCCCTCTCCATCAGACGAATCTGGATCTGTATGTGTGTTAAGTGTTTGTCTTTCAGTGTTAGTGTATTGTGTGTTTATGTATGTGTGTTGTGTGTCAGTAGGATGAGTGTCAGTGTATTGTTCGCTCACTGTAGATGGCTCAGATGGAGTAGAAGCAGGTCTTGTGCTTTCACATATCGCAGTCGGATTCGTATTACTGAGGAACTTCCGTACTATACGACACGTGTTTATGATCACTGCCTTTTGCATAGTGACATATGTGTATTTTGGGAGACCCAAGAGGCTCAAACTATTATGTAGTGTGTGTGGAATGACCCCGGTGGCACTGAGCACTATTGGAACGATGTGGACATGTTCCATTCGCCATTGTTGTTTTATTTCGGCTGCGAGGTCAGTGTATTTATCCAATTTAACTGCGTGTGTTTTTTGTAAGTTGTGTGTATTTGGAACCGCAATATCGATCAGATAGGTTGTCTTAGTGTTTTTCATTACGAAGGTGATATCTGGTCGATTATGATTTATGGTCTTATCTGTAATAATCGACCGATCCCAGTAAAGTCTACAGGAGTCATTCTCCGCTACTACTTTTGGTGTGAGCTTGTAGTAAGGTGTTTTATCGGTTATAAGGTGGTGCTTGACCGCTAGTTTCTGGTATATGATTTTGCCAACCTGGTCGTGACGGTGTTTGTATTCGGACTGAGCGAGCTGAGTACAGGCAGCTGTGATGTGTTGGATCGTTTCAGGTTTGGAATGGCATCTCCGGCATGAGTCAGATGTTATTGACGAGTCACGAAGTATGTATTTTGAGTAATTCTTTGTATGAATTACTTGATCTTGTATAGCTAGCATGAATCCTTCAGTCTCCGGGAAAAGACTTCCTTGACTCAACCAGGCGTGCGACGCTGCTTTGTCGACGTTACTCTGATTAAGATCATGTGGATGTCTCCCATGTAAAGGCTTCCGAATCCATTGCTGAATTTTGTCCTCCTTCGTGACCAAACGGCAAAAACTATCTGGCATTTCTGTGTGTGAGAGGTTTAATGGTGTGTATGCCTTGTCGGCTTGGATTATTACATTGTGTAAGTGTGATGTGTGTGTTTTGGTGTAAAAGTATTCTCGCAAGTTATGAACCTGTTTATTATGCGTGTTCCTTATGTCTATAAGACCTCGACCCCCTTCGGCTCTTGGCAGCGTCAATCGTTCTATCGCTGCTTTGGGATGATGAATTCTGTATTTGGTCATAAGGACGCGGGTCTTGATCTCGATGTTTGTCAAGTCCGTAGGCGTCCATTTGATTACCCCAAATGAGTATGTTAGCACCGGAACTGCGTAGGTGTTAATTGCTTTGATGGTTTTTTTTCCATCAAGGTGGGTGCTCAGTAATCTCCGTACACGCGTTAGGTATTGCTGCATCAGGTGTTGTTTTACAGCGCTGTGATCTATACGTTCGTCCTGATTGAATCCGAGATACCGGTACGACTCTCCCTCGTCCATGGGCTGCATAACAGACTCTGGTTCGAGTTCGAATGCGACCGCATCTCGTTTTCCTCCAGAACGACATTGTGTTCGACATTTATCGATTCCGAACTCCATACAGAGGTCTCGCGAAACCTCGTTGGAAAGTCCCAGCAGCTGCTGTAATTGATGTTTAGTAGCTGCATAGATCTTAATATCATCCATGTACATTAGATGTGAAATGGTATGGCGCGAATTCGTTTGCGTACCTACATTGTAACCGTATTTGGTTTCATTTAACAGGCGAGAAAGTGGATTCATTGCGAGACAAAACCATAATGGACTCAATGAGTCGCCTTGGAATATGCCGCGTCTTACTTGAATAAGGTCGCTTGTTGTTTTTTCATTACCAATACTCAAATGTAAGGTCGTTCGCCAGTCGGACATGATCGTTCCAAGGAAGTTCACGATACTTGGGTGTATTTTGTACAGCTCCAATACTCTCCGCAACCAGGAGTGCGGGACCGAATCAAATGCCTTTTTATAATCAATAAACGCTGTGTACAGGTTACGTTTTCTCCCTTTCGCTTGTTCCAGTACTACGGAGTCAATCAGAAGCTGCTCTTTGCAGCCTTGTGACCTCTTTCGACATCCCTTTTGTTCTTCTGTCAGTATGGTGTTAATCTGACAATGCTCATTGATCTTTTCTGCCAGACAGGACGTCAAAATCTTATACACTGTAGGCAAGCAGGTGATAGGCCTATAATTCGCAGGATTTTTTGTATCACTGTTTTTAGATTTCATGTATGTGATACCCTGCGTTAGGAACTTCGGTGTCAGGTTTGGTGTTTTTATAAATAGTGTAAAGTGTTCAGCGAGATACTTGTGTGTTGATGTAAAGTGTTTGAGCCAGTAGTTTTGTATGTTGTCGATGCCAGGTACCTTCCAGTTATGCGATCTCTGTAAAGCTCTGGAGACGTCCTCTGTAGTAATGTCCGTATAGAGCATCTCCGGAAGATGTTCGTTATTCCTGTACTCTGTATCGATCCAGCTGGCTTTGTCGTTATGGTCAATGGTGTTGGACCATATATTCGCCCAGAAACTATGGAGTGCGTTCTTCTCCGGTAGACCATTACTGTCAGTTACCGTGTTCGTTAGAGACTGATAAAACCGTCTCTCGTTTCTGCTGAACGCTTGGTTTTGTCGTCTGCGTTCAGTACTGGTCTTATATCTTCGTAAGCGCTTCGCTAGTGCTGTTAATTTTTGGTGAAGCGTATCTCTGATCTCTGTGAGTGTTTTATTGGGTTCCTCGTATTGTGTGTGTACTGTGTGTTTGTGTAATATGTCGTGTATGTATTTGTTGAGCCGTTTGGACCTCGTACCCTGTTGGTATTGGGTGATCCTGCCGAGGTTGCATCGGATGTTGCTGATGCGTTTATTCAATCGTGTTTCCCAGGCAGGAGTTTTGTGTTCCTTCGAGTTGTGCGCTACAGGTGGTGTTACATCGGACCCGTTACAACGTATAGCTGCAACGGCTCCACAATAGATAGCTGTGTGTAACTCGATAAAATTGTCACATGTTTCTAAGTGTTTAGGCAGTATTGTATTGTTCAATATCTCAACGATCTCAGCCAATCTACGTGAGGTGTGTTGTTTAGGCAACAAGTACCTATGTGTGGGGTCCGTCCCTTCAAATTCAGTAAGCGCTGTGTTAAATTCCAGTTCGATCTTTTGCAGTAGGGTGTCATTTACTGCTGTCTCATGGTGGTCAGGCTCATTCTCGACAAGTTGTTGAGTGTCGTTTTGTGTGGGGCTCTCCATTTCTGGTGGGCCGTCGTCCTGACTTTCTTCATTTTGAGCAAATTGATGTGCGACTTGTGTTTTAATGGTGTTTATGAGGGAGGAAGGGATAAGATTATTGGTAAAAATGACACGCTTTTGGTCTGCCAGTCTCTGTTCAGTAACGCGACTTAGGTGAGGGTAGCTGCGCGCGAACTCTTGATGTAATTTTGTACGGTAACCAGTTTTGTCCGTTTCAAGTCTAGTAACTTTGAAGTATGTGCGTACGATGAATTCATTCAGTTCATCTGTCCATTGCATACGCACACGCTTCTTACCAGCTTTAGTGGTCCCCAAAGGATGCTCTGAGGAAACACTTAAAGTCGGCTGAGCCAAAGGTGTTGGGGGCTCCGTAAGTAGGGCAGTAGCATTTTGGCTGAAGGTGTTGTTACAGCTGACAGGTGGCTGCCTAGAACCCAGCCTGTCGTCACCGCGATCTAAGCTGTCACATTCAGTGGTGACCCTGATGCGCCCGGTCGCTCCACCGGCAGCGGCATTTTTCCGAGGCTTTTTTTGTTTTTTCACCATCCTAATGGGGTGTCCTTTTAGTCGCCTTTTACGACAAGCAGGACTTACTGTGGGCAAATTCTGCAAAGTGAAGCCCCCACCCACAGGGCGTTTATTATTATTATTATTATTATTATTATAGACTTTTACGCCAACCTGGCGCTCACTACTCAGTAGGACAGTACTGGGTAACATTCACCTATACCGGAATTATGCAAGGTATTAGGCTCTGTGGAAGGGTAATGTGCCAAACCAATCCGTAAAAGTACCGTAGTACATTCACGGACGGGTTTGTCACATCACTCCCTATATTGTTGTTATTGCTACTTGAAACGAGGTGTTATTCGTCTATTTTGGTGTACACTGGGTCGTACGGCGAGACTTTTGTGGGAGCGTAGATGTTGGCTCAATGACAGAGGGCTGTGAAAGCCTAGTTCGTTTTCGTGTCCTCAAATGGTAGGTAGGAGTAGGGACAGAGGGAAGGGAAAGGACTGTTTGTTTTTGTGTGTGTGTTTGTGTATGTGTGTGGATGTGTCTTTCTATTTTACGTTTCTTGGTGTAGATGTTTTCTGGTTCATCAAATTGCTCATTAAGATCGGGTGTTCCTGGAACTGCGCGTTTAGATGGTACAGAGGTTGACGGACCTTGTGTGTTATTGAATTGAGGAGGATTGTGCACCAGAGCGGTAACAGTGACAGTGCGGCAGTTGTTCGATCCCCCCTCTCCATCAGACGAATCTGGATCTGTATGTGTGTTGAGTGTTTGTCTTTCAGTGTTAGTGTATTGTGTGTTTATGTATGTGTGTTGTGTGTCAGTAGGATGAGTGTCAGTGTATTGTTCGCTCACTGTAGATGGCTCAGATGGAGTAGAAGCAGGTCTTGTGCTTTCACATATCGCAGTCGGATTCGTATTACTGAGGAACTTCCGTACTATACGACACGTGTTTATGATCACTGCCTTTTGCATAGTGACATATGTGTATTTTGGGAGACCCAAGAGGCTCAAACTATTATGTAGTGTGTGTGGAATGACCCCGGTGGCACTGAGCACTATTGGAACGATGTGGACATGTTCCATTCGCCATTGTTGTTTTATTTCGGCTGCGAGGTCAGTGTATTTATCCAATTTAACTGCGTGTGTTTTTTGTAAGTTGTGTGTATTTGGAACCGCAATATCGATCAGATAGGTTGTCTTAGTGTTTTTCATTACGAAGGTGATATCTGGTCGATTATGATTTATGGTCTTATCTGTAATAATCGACCGATCCCAGTAAAGTCTACAGGAGTCATTCTCCGCTACTACTTTTGGTGTGAGCTTGTAGTAAGGTGTTTTATCGGTTATAAGGTGGTGCTTAACCGCTAGTTTCTGGTATATGATTTTGCCAACCTGGTCGTGACGGTGTTTGTATTCGGACTGAGCGAGCTGAGTACAGGCAGCTGTGATATGTTGGATCGTTTCAGGTTTGGAATGGCATCTCCGGCATGAGTCAGATGTTATTGACGAGTCACGAAGTATGTATTTTGAGTAATTCTTTGTATGAATTACTTGATCTTGTATAGCTAGCATGAATCCTTCAGTCTCCGGGAAAAGACTTCCTTGACTTAACCAGGCGTGCGACGCTGCTTTGTCGACGTTACTCTGATTAAGATCATGTGGATGTCTCCCATGTAAAGGCTTCCGAATCCATTGCTGAATTTTGTCCTCCTTCGTGACCAAACGGCAAAAACTATCTGGCATTTCTGTGTGTGAGAGGTTTAATGGTGTGTATGCCTTGTCGGCTTGGATTATTACATTGTGTAAGTGTGATGTGTGTGTTTTGGTGTAAAAGTATTCTCGCAAGTTATGAACCTGTTTATTATGCGTGTTCCTTATGTCTATAAGACCTCGACCCCCTTCGGCTCTTGGCAGCGTCAATCGTTCTATCGCTGCTTTGGGATGATGAATTCTGTATTTGGTCATAAGGACGCGGGTCTTGATCTCGATGTTTGTCAAGTCCGTAGGCGTCCATTTGATTACCCCAAATGAGTATGTTAGCACCGGAACTGCGTAGGTGTTAATTGCTTTGATGGTTTTTTTTCCATCAAGGTGGGTGCTCAGTAATCTCCGTACACGCGTTAGGTATTGCTGCATCAGGTGTTGTTTTACAGCGCTGTGATCTATACGTTCGTCCTGATTGAATCCGAGATACCGATACGACTCTCCCTCGTCCATGGGCTGCATAACAGACTCTGGTTCGAGTTCGAATGCGACCGCGTCTCGTTTTCCTCCAGAACGACATTGTGTTCGACATTTATCGATTCCGAACTCCATACAGAGGTCTCGCGAAACCTCGTTGGAAAGTCCCAGCAGCTGCTGTAATTGATGTTTAGTAGCTGCATAGATCTTAATATCATCCATGTACATTAGATGTGAAATGGTATGGCGCGAATTCGTTTGCGTACCTACATTGTAACCGTATTTGGTTTCATTTAACAGGCGAGAAAGTGGATTCATTGCGAGACAAAACCATAATGGACTCAATGAGTCGCCTTGGAATATGCCGCGTCTTACTTGAATAAGGTCGCTTGTTGTTTTTTCATTACCAATACTCAAATGTAAGGTCGTTCGCCAGTCGGACATGATCGTTCCAAGGAAGTTCACGATACTTGGGTGTATTTTGTACAGCTCCAATACTCTCCGCAACCAGGGGTGCGGGACCGAATCAAATGCCTTTTTATAATCAATAAACGCTGTGTACAGGTTACGTTTTCTCCCTTTCGCTTGTTCCAGTACTACGGAGTCAATCAGAAGCTGCTCTTTGCAGCCTTGTGACCTCTTTCGACATCCCTTTTGTTCTTCTGTCAGTATGGTGTTAATCTGACAATGCTCATTGATCTTTTCTGCCAGACAGGACGTCAAAATCTTATACACTGTAGGCAAGCAGGTGATAGGCCTATAATTCGCAGGATTTTTTGTATCACTGTTTTTAGATTTCATGTATGTGATACCCTGCGTTAGGAACTTCGGTGTCAGGTTTGGTGTTTTTATAAATAGTGTAAAGTGTTCAGCGAGATACTTGTGTGTTGATGTAAAGTGTTTGAGCCAGTAGTTTTGTATGTTGTCGATGCCAGGTGCCTTCCAGTTATGCGATCTCTGTAAAGCTCTGGAGACGTCCTCTGTAGTAATGTCCGTATAGGGCATCTCCGGAAGATGTTCGTTATTCCTGTACTCTGTATCGATCCAGCTGGCTTTGTCATTATGGTCAATGGTGTTGGACCATATATTCGCCCAGAAACTATGGAGTGCGTTCTTCTCCGGTAGACCATTACTGTCAGTTACCGTGTTCGTTAGAGACTGATAAAACCGTCTCTCGTTTCTGCTGAACGCTTGGTTTTGTCGTCTGCGTTCAGTACTGGCCTTATATCTTCGTAAGCGCTTCGCTAGTGCTGTTAATTTTTGGTGAAGCGTATCTCTGATCTCTGTGAGTGTTTTATTGGGTTCCTCGTATTGTGTGTGTACTGTGTGTTTGTGTAATATGTCGTGTATGTATTTGTTGAGCCGTTTGGACCTCGTACCCTGTTGGTATTGGGTGATCCTGCCGAGGTTGCATCGGATGTTGCTGATGCGTTTATTCAATCGTGTTTCCCAGGCAGGAGTTTTGTGTTCCTTCGAGTTGTGCGCTACAGGTGGTGTTACATCGGACCCGTTACAACGTATAGCTGCAACGGCTCCACAATAGATAGCTGTGTGTAACTCGATAAAATTGTCACATGTTTCTAAGTGTTTAGGCAGTATTGTATTGTTCAATATCTCAACGATCTCAGCCAATCTACGTGAGGTGTGTTGTTTAGGCAACAAGTACCTATGTGTGGGGTCCGTCCCTTCAAATTCAGTAAGCGCTGTGTTAAATTCCAGTTCGATCTTTTGCAGTAGGGTGTCATTTACTGCTGTCTCATGGTGGTCAGGCTCATTCTCGACAAGTTGTTGAGTGTCGTTTTGTGTGGGGCTCTCCATTTCTGGTGGGCCGTCGTCCTGACTTTCTTCATTTTGAGCAAATTGATGTGCGACTTGTGTTTTAATCGTGTTTATGAGGGAGGAAGGGATAAGGTTATTGGTAAAAATGACACGTTTTTGGTCTGCCAGTCTCTGTTCAGTGACGCGACTAAGGTGAGGGTAGGTGCGCGCGAACTCTTGATGTAATTTCGTACGGTAACCAGTTTTGTCCGTTTCAAGTCTAGTAACTTGGAAGTATGTGCGTACGATGAATTCATTCAGTTCATCTGTCCATTGCATACGCACACGCTTCTTACCAGCTTTAGTGGTCCCCAAAGGGTGCTCCGAGGAAACACTTAAAGTCGGCTGAGCCAAAGGTGTTGGGGGCTCCGTAAGTAGGGCAGTAGCATTTTGGCTGAAGGTGTTGTTACAGCTGACAGGTGGCTGCCTAGAACCCAACCTGTCGTCACCGTGATCTGAGCTGTCACATTCAGTGGTGACCCTGATGCGCCCGGTCGCTCCACCGGCAGCGGCAGTTTTCCGAGGCCTTTTTTTTGTTTTCACCATCCTAATGGGTTGTCCTTTTAGTCGCCTTTTACGACAAGCAGGACTTACTGTGGGCAAATTCTGCAAAGTGAAGCCCCCACCCACAGGGCGTTTATTATTATTATTATTATTATTATTATTATTATTATTATTATTATTATATTTATATAGGTATTTTTAGCGAAGGAATAGTATATTGTACAATAAGTGGGAAAAGAGGCTTATTTCTCACGAATAAGAGTTTGTTGCGCGAGCCCGCAGGGCGAGTGCAACAATTCATATGAGTGAGAAATAAGCTTTTCCCACGTATTTTACACTATACTTTTTCTACGAGAACATTTTTTCTCTTAAAATTTAACATAAATAATTAAAATAAAATTTAAATAGTAAAAATTTTTTAAATTTATAATGTCAATGATAAGATTCAATAATAAATTTTTGCAAAAGCATACTTTGAAACTATGGAAACAATAATAAATAATGAACTTACATATGTATACTTTTAGTATTAATTATATAGATTATATGTTAAATCAAAGACAGAGCCTACTTTTTTATTATATTAAGCCGTGGGAAATAATTTCTCACGGCTATTTCCGCATTGTGTGGACAATTGTTAATTTTTACATATAGTTAGCCGTGCGCAAAATGTTACTTTTAATAGTAGGAGTAGAAAAGATATTTTTCGTAATCCTTTATTTTGTTATATTATTATTATATTTCTGATATTTCTGATTTTTTTATATTTATATTTTCTAGTTTTATTGTATTCCTGATTTTTATATTTATTATTATATTTATGGGTTTTATATTTATTTATATTTTATACTACTGAAGAGTACTACAAAAATAGTCGAAACCGCTCTAGCAAACATTTTATATTTTATATTTTCTGTGGGTCCTTAAGGGGAAAAACTTTATTATTATGCGATTCATTCTGTAAAGTCCTATTAGCGAATTTCCAATAGTGAAACTGGAAATACGTTATTACAGTAGGTGTCATGACGGGACCTAAGCCCGGGATCATAACAGAAATGTGTTTTGAGGTCCCTAGAATACGAAAATGATATTCACTAAAATTTATATATATATATATATATATATATATATATATATATATATATATATATATATATATATATATATATATATATATATGTGTCGCCACGATAACTTTCGAACGAAACGTCTAATGCTTATGAAATTTTGTGTGCGGACTGGATTCTGAATTCGCTCGGCTAAGTTCGTTAGCCAGACACGTCGGATGCCCAGAAGTAGGTTTTCTGGCCATTTTTTATCATTCGATCCTATCATAAGACAGTTCGATTTTTACATCGTTGAAAAGGAAAAAAAAATTATGAAGAAAATATTCTTATAATTTGTAGCAAAAAATAAAATTAAAAATTTAAAAATTTAAATATTATTATATTTATTGATTATTTATTGAAGGGGGGGTTATGTTTTCGGGTTTGAATTTGGGTGCTACTTTTCGGGTTTGTTGGGGTTTCGATCAGCAGAGCATTCTCCAGGTATTACGGAGACGAGAGTGTGTGGCAGTGGAAGGTTATGGTCGCAGATCGTTTTCCCCAAACCATAAGATCCCCAAATAACCTTAAATTTTCCTTTCAACAACTAAAAGGGTGGTTTTTAAATTAGAAATACGAAAATTCATAAATTACAATTTTATTACAATGAAAGGTGACTAGAAACAATTTTTGAATTATAATATTTGGAATCCTTAAAATTTACGGCAACAAATTATTACAAGTTTTTGAGAATTTATACATATTTTTGAAAGACTGATAAACTAATTCAAATAAATTTACATAATATATTTTAAAATAGAATTTGCATCTTAGCCTTTGGTGTGGCCATACTTTCCAAACCGAGACGCACGATATAAGTATATGGTGTGTACTGGCTATGGGAATGTATCACCACATCAGTTGGTAAATTTATACACTTTGAAATTAAATATAAAATTAAAGTTTTGAATTTATGGAATGATTTTAAATATCATTGCGAAATACATTCCTTGAACATATGATAACAAATAATGAATACAAGATTTAAATTAATTTCGTTAATTTGAAATTTTATTATTGCACCAATTTTACGCTTTGAAATCATGACTAGAACAACATGTATACGAGTTTTCACAAATATCAAACTTTGTCAAATTTTAACTTAGTCTATATTATTTTTTTTTTTTTTTTTTTTTTATTTACAAATTACGATTGAAATTGAATTGAAATAATACTGAAAATTACTTTATAAGTTATATTTCGCAAATAAATTATATGATTTAAAAGATTATACCAGATATCGAAATATTCGTAAAGGTCACACGTGCTTTTCCAGATTTTTTAAATCGGAAATGATTATGTAATTGAGAGAACATTGAATTATAAATAGAATATTTAAATATTTGAAAACTTACTCAATGATGAATTAATATTTGAAAACTTACTTAATAATGAATTATTAAATTTAGACTAACTTAACCTATACTGGCTGAACTTATGTTCGCCGCATCGACCTAAGTGTCGGGAAAACTAAATTTAGATTAACTTTAAACTATACTGGCTGAACTTTACGTTCGCCGCATCGACCTACATGTCGGAAAAACTAAGTTTAGATTAACTTTAAACTATACTGGCTGAACTTTACGTTCGCCGCATCGACCTACATGTCGGAAAACTAAATTTAGACTAACTTTAAACTATACTGGCTGAACTTTACGTTCGCCGCATCGACCTACATGTCGGAAAAAATAAATTATAAACCTATCAATTTAAAACTATAATATTCATATTTTTTAAAACTATAAGCTATATATCTAAATTTTAGTCGCAGACCCTTTTTTTGCTAAATCCCCAGAAATCTTTTGGAAATCTGGATGAATGAGAAAGTACAAACGACGTTAAATATTTAAATATAAATTAATTTTACATGTAACATTTAATTATTTTTTTTTATATATATATATCTAATATAAATTATCCTTTATTTTAGTTTAAATAAATTTCCAAAATATATTTATAACCGTCAACCTGACGGTTTACCTTGTACATCGGCCACCGAACACAAAATTGATACTGGCGTTGCTCCACCTATTAGGCAACGCAATTACGCAGCGTCTAAACCAATCCAAGAATTTATTAACTCTGAGATCGATCGTACGCTTGATCTTCAGGTTATTGAGCCGGCTCAGAGTCCTTGGAATAATCCCATAGTGGTAGTCAATAAAAAGAGTACTGACGGTACTATTCCGGTTTTGTTTGGATTTTCAGAAACTGAACGCTGTTACGCTTAAGGACGCTTATCCGTTACCATTCATGCACCAAATTTTAGATCGGTTAGGCAATGCCAGTTGGATCACTACCCTGGATCTTAAATCCGTCTTCTGGCAAATATCTTTGAAGGACAGTAGTCGTCCAAAATGCGCATTTTCTGTGCCTGGACGTGACCAGTTTCAGCCTAGGCGAATGATGTTTGGGTTAATTAATGCTCCCGCTATTCAACAACGTCTAGTAGATACTATTTTTGGTCCTGGTCGTGAACTACACGTCTTTGTGTACCGGGATGACATAGTTATCGCTAACACATCCTTTGACGACTATCTGAAAACTCTTTCAGAAGTGTTAGCTCGATTGAAAGCTGCTAATCTCACGCTTTCTCTTCAGAAATGTCACTTCGCCAAGCGCGAAAAAAGATACCTCGGATTCATAGTGAATTCAAATGGGATCCAGGTAGACCCAGAAAAAACGAGCGCAATTGCCTCCTACCCAATTCCTTAGACAACGAAACAAATTCGTTCCTTTTTGGGAATCGTCTCGTGGTTCCGTCGTTGGATCCCGCACTTTACGGAACTTGCAGCTCCGTTACTTAAACTGACGAGGAAGAACTGCAAGTGGATCTGGACCGACCCCACGCAGAAATCTTTCGACACACTCAAAGCATCTTTTATCGCCTCCAATTCTCAGTCGTCCTGATCCGTATCTTCCGTATACGATCCACTGCGACGCCTCTCAGCTTTCGTTAGGCAGTTCCCTTACCCAGCAAACCCCTGACGGCAAGGAGAGGGTAATAGCTTATACGTCCCGTGCTCTGTCGAAAAACGAAGTCAACTATTCCGTGACGGAAAAAGAACTCCTTGCGATCCTATTGTCAACCAACAAATTTCGAGGTTATGTAGACGCTACTCGCTTCACCGTAATCACCGAACATTTCGCCTTGAAATGACTACATAACCTTAAAAATCCTTCTGGTCGCTTAGCACGTTGTAGTTTACAACTTCAGTCTTACTATTTCGACATAGTACACCACAGAGGTTCTTCCCACACTTTGCCTGATGGTTTGTCGCGTATACCGACCGACATCAATCTGATAGAGGTCACTAATACGCATCACGACCGCTGGTATCGGAAAATGATAACAAATGTCGAACGATTTACCCGCAATGGAAGTTGGTGGATGGTAAATTGTACAAGTTTTGTACTGCAGTCAGTCCACTCAGTCCGAATGGAGACCCGTGGAAGCCAGTTTCACCTACATCAATTCAGAAATTAAGTGATGTAGGTAAAACGTATTAATGCTTTAAGCTTTAAGGGAATATCATGACAGTGTAACATCCGGACACATTGGGTGTTACAAGACGTTGTGTCGTATCTCCCAACACTATTATTGGCCTGGTTTATATACTGATGTGCTCAGGTATTGCCGGTCATGTCAAATCAGTGCTCAACACAAAGTCGAGCGTAAGTTACCTGCTGGTTTTATGGGTAAACGGATGATTAACAAACCTTGTTCTGTACGTGTTTATCATATCCGATTTGTTAACTAAATTTTCGTTGATTTTACCGTTACGAGAAGCCAATTCTAAAAACCTTATTAAGATCTTTGACAAGGTATTCCTTACCTTCGGTTTTTGTGACTCTCTGGTTTGTGACAATGGAACTCACAAGGAAAGGTTTTGAACTGTCAATTCGCAATTTTGATGAAACTTTGTATATGTGTAGTACAAGGGAAAATAACAGACCCGCAGTTTTTTTTATCTGCCACTGGCGCCGTTTATGGAGTGAAATCACCCCTCGAAATTAGGGTACAATTTTAATTTTGCTTGATAACATGGAAACGGCGACAGATAGAAAAAAACTTTAATTTGACAAAACACTTTATTTTTAGAGAGCTCTCTATTGATGTGTATAAATCTAAGGTCAGATCTACTGGAGGGGCTGTTCAAGTAAAATTGAGGGTAAATTTTGAAATAGGGTGAATATGTTTCAGTATATTAAAATTTGAATAGCATATATGAAAACTACATGAAAAATACTAGTTTACCTGTTTTTGCTCAAAGCTGTAATTTAAAGTCTAAAATCTCAAAACTTGACAGCTAATTTGATGTGCCAATCGGAATTTTACTGATAATCAGCAAAATAAAAATATTTCTATAAGGTTTTCAGCAAGTGAATTGTCTTGTAATTAATAACTGGCTAAAATATATCAAATTATACTTGTGATGTCTGACTAAAACTTTAAATTTTATACAAGTAATATTAAAATTTGATTTTGTTAAATTATGCAAGAATATTATCGCATATAGTTATAGAAAAAATTAACTTTATAAAATACTTCTTTTTTGTCAGATAATAATGATAAGAAAATTTGTTCTAGTTTGGATGGAATGAAAAAAAAAATTATAAAAGTTTTAATATCTTTAATTTAAAATAGTTACAATAATAAAATAAGGCGTATATAGTATTCTATGGCTTATGATCCTCGCAATAATGACACTGTTCAAAAAAATGTTTTAAATAAAGAAATTTTTGACACCAACCACATCTTACAACAGCTGGTTCTCCACAAATATGACATTTCAGTTGAGTATCTACATCGGTTTTAAAAAAAATATATTCGACGGGATTAACGAAGTAATCTGGTCTTTGTTCTATGTATCCGCTCTTATACCAGGCGTATTTAAATGTATCTCTAAAGCGGGGTGATGAGAACTGATTATGTGCTAGGGATTGTATTTTTATGATATTATTCCTAGAATGTAGGTCAATATCACTGTCTGATATGATAATTAAGTCAGACAATGTTCGAACGAAATTCTTCTAAAACCGGAAGCCATATACATCTAATGGTTGTAAAAGCGCTATTGTTTTTATCGGTTTGTGGTAAATATATATTTTGAAACCATTCTTTAAAATGGTCTGTTGTTAACTTTCCTGATTTAGATGTCGAAATATATACATTCTTTGCTATAAATAATAACTACTGAACTCTAGGACCCAGTTGCCCGGTACGTTCTTTTAAAACTAAAAATAAGGGAGAAAGTAACTGACCCTCGGCTGAAATTGTTGCCAGTATAGTATAACTGTGTGTTGTTGCTGACAGCGATTGAATAACTTTTCCGACTTTTTTAGCACTCTTTTCCGCTAATGTTCGACCTGAATGTAATTCTAAATTAAAACCGCTCTGATCGGAATTAAAAACGTTTTGCAATTTATAAGTTTCAAGATTGGGTTTCACTTCCTTAATAAAGGATTCGCATATTTTACTTAAATTGGAAGATTCTTGGCTTGATTTAGTAACGAATTTTGTAATTTTTCGTCATACTATTCCAAAATGTTTCTTAAATGTAAGTAGCTATGATTTCGACGCCTTAAATTCAAAAAAATCAATTGTATTCTTGGCGTCTAGTGCCCATCGTCGAAGATCCATGTCAGGAATTATCGCTCCTCTATCTACTGCATCTTTAAAATTATTTGGAACATACTGATTAATGAAAATTACTTTGTCTCTCTTACTTCCGCCTTCTTCAACTTGCTTTTTCCACCGATATAACTGTTTCAAAAATTTCACTCTTCTGAAATTATTTTGTACTGTTTCAAAAGATTTTCTTTTTTTGCACCGCTTTTCCAGAATTTAACAGCTTCTTCTTTATATTTGAAATCTAAAAAATCTTGTTCTCCATATGAACATGATGGTTCATTAACTTCTCTGCATATGTTTTCATCCGATTCCTCATCATAATCACGAAAGAAATTTTCATTCTATTCCAGGGTATTTTGGTTAAATTCAGAATTAAATGCTAAGATTAAATCATTTTCAATAATAAACGATGTATCTTCAGTTGATTGAATAATTATGTCCTTAAGTATATCATGTAATTCAATCTCCCGGTATGTTATTGGGTATGAGACGACATTTGTTATTTGAAATGTCATTAACATATGAATGACATTAGCTAAATTAATATTCATCGTACTGAACACAATTAAACCAAAAAAAAAAAAAAATTATAACACAACAACAAATTCACAAATACTGAAATTTAACTAAAGCACAAAATGCAGCTCCAGACTTTTTATATAGTTTTTATTTAAATCTAGGAATTTTTTTATCCATCCCTATCTACCGTAAAAAAAATTACACAAACTTGTTGAATATGAAAAAATATATATAAATTATTTATTTATAAAATTGCATAATAACCATAACTGAATATATTTTATGGTCATCAAAATTTTGAAAAACTTCCTGTGCAGATAATTTATCTCGTCATATTTCCAGTTCAAATTTCAAATTTCTTTAAAGTTTTATGCCCAACTAGAACAAATTTCCTTATCCTTATTATTTGACAAAAAAGAAGTATTTTATAAAGTTAATTTTTTCTATAACTATATGCAATAATATTTTTGCACAATTTAACAAAATCAAATTTTAGTATTACTTGTATAAAATTTAAAGTTTTAATCAGACATCAACAAGTATAATTTGATATATTTTAGCCAGTTATTAATTACAAGACAATTCACTTGCTGAGAACCTTATAGAAATATTTTTATTTTGCTGATTGTCAGTAAAATTACGATTGGCACCTCAAATTAGCTGTCCAGTTTTGAGATATTAGACTTTAAATTACAGCTTTGAGCAAAAACAGGTGAACTAGTATTTTTCATGTAGTTTTCATTTATGCTATTCAAATTTTAATATACTGAAACATATTCACCCTATTTCAAAATTTACTCTCAATTTTACCGGAACAACCCCTCCAGTGTGTCTGACCCTGGATTTATACACATCAATAGAAAGCTCTCTAAAAATAAAGTGTTTTGTCAATTTAAAGTTTTTTTCTATCTCTCGTCGTTTCCAAGTTATCAACCAAAATTAAAATTTTACCCTAATTTTGAGGGGTGATTTCACCCCTTAAATGGCGACGGTGGCAGATAAAAAAAACTACGGGTCTGTTATTTTTGCTTGTACTACACATATACAAAGTTTCATCAAAATTGCGAATCGACAGTACAAAAGCTTTCCCTGTCAGTACGTATCGAGAGAGGTCTTACAGTACTTTAAAGACCATAACGTACAAGTTGAAGTCTCTCCTAAGTTCCATCCACAAAGCAATCCAGCAGAAAGAGTCATACAAACTGCAAAAACTTTGAGAGCTTCTTACATTAACGATAATCAACGTAATTGGGATCTAAATCTAGACGCGTACAACTTTGCTATCAATTATTCAGTACATCATACGACCCAGTTTTCCCACGCATACTTAATGCTCGGACGCGAAATTAAGATATCCGATAACCCCTCACAACAAAACCCTTTAACTGCTGACATTGATCTAAATAACTTCCCTGAACGTATCTGTACGTGACCGTATTTCTAAGTCACAAGATAATAGTGCTGCTAGATACAACCTCCGCCATCGTTTCGCTATTTTTAACGTCGGCGATTTTGTATGGAAACGACATTTCTCCTTATCTGACGCTGGAAACTACTTTAGTTCAAAATTAGCTCTAAAGTTTATTAAATGCCAAGTATCTAAAAAACTGTCCGATAATCTAGTCATGTATGGGTTTCGTTACCCTTCGTCCGTCTGTTGTCTGTTAATTTTTGTCATTTTTCAGTCTGTCTGTAAATTATATCTTAATCTAAGTCCGTCCGTCTAATTAGTCACCAAGTTAAGTTTACGTTTCATTATTAATTTAGTCAGATACCTTCAATTTTTTTGTAAAGTTGGTATACGCATTTGGTTTATCTTTAACTTTCCTAATTTATATGTTCTGCATGTTCGTATTCCGTTTCACCATGCCTTTGGGTTTGACCGAAACGAAAGTTCCTAGTTTAACGTTTATCCGTTAACTTTGGACACGGCATGAATTAAGTTTCATGTCATTTAAAAATTTTTACGTATTACCTATTTTTTCCCTTACCTACAAGTAGAAAACAAGCAAATGCCTGACATACTGAAGGGTATTTAAGCACATGGAAACAAATTTTAAATTCTTTTTCATTTGCAATTTCGTTTGGCTTCATTGGTGCTTTCTTCGTACAGGTATATAAAATTTTAATTTATTTAAACATTTATTAATTTCATTGTTGCTTTGTAAAATATTTTTGAAAATGTGGTTACGTATAACCTATTGAAATTTTATTGAAAATTTTTTTGTGAATGTGCATTTAATTGAACTTTCTTCGTACAGCTTTCTTCAACAATTAGGGTTAATTAGTTCAATATTTTCCAAAATACACTTTTATCGACAAAATGGGACACCTGAGATAGTGAATTTTTGGCTGCTCAAATTGAAATTCATATGGAAGTTTGTCATCACAAAATTGTTCCCGAATTCAATGTACCATTGGAATAAATTATTATGCTTCAATTTCGTCCGGGATTAGTTCATACGTTCCTGCAATTCAACATCTTCAAGTTACTAAGATAAGTTCCGTTCATCATTTTTTTTGTGAAAATTTTCCACGTGTTACGTTCTACCTAGTTGTTTCAACCTGTTCTAATTGTATTGAAACCCGGGAACATTAACTGCTATTAAATAACGAACTAATTTAGATTAGTAACTCAAAAATTTTCTTTATTGTAAATTCAATTTAGTAATGATTTGAAGCTTCCGGTACAATTTTCCTTTTATGTCCTAATATTTTACTTCAATCTATTCAGTTAAACTTAAGCGCTACTAAGCGCTTGTCACGTTTTTTTAAAGGAAATACGTAAATATGTTAATACGATTTAAATTTTTTTGTAATGAATTTGTGTGTATGATAAATTAGTCCATCTACACGTTAAATTTCTTCTTTTTCTTAATTATTCTTTTATTAACTTCCCATAGGAAGTTATTGTAATGGGTCCGATTTTACGAATCGCTAACTTTGACGTATCTCCACGTTTCAAGGTTACTAGAATCCGAATCCATCGTTTTTAACGTGATGTCTGTGCGTGCGTTCGTTAGCTCATGCGTTCGTTCGTTCGTTCGTGAATTTTTTTTCGTCTCGCATAGCTCGAGAACAAATGATGATATCAACTCCGGACTAATTTCATTAGATGCGTAATCAAAAAATGAAGACCGGATAAAGTTTTCAGCAAATTCGGATTAGCGGTTTGTTTTCTCTGGTAAAAAAAAACAGAATTAACTTTATTAAGATAACATAGATTATATGGATTTTTTACCATAACATTATTATAAAATTTGGGGAACAGGTCTACCCACACTGTCAACTTCCCATTGGATGTCCTTAAAGACTAGAGACTACTGTACATAAATAATTCTTTTTTTTCTTAATTTTATAATAATATACTGGCGTTTTTAACATCAAGGAAGGTTCTTAGGCCATTATATAATAATGTTATGATAAAAAATTCATATAATCTATGTTATCTTAATAAAGTTAATTCTGTTTTTTTACCACAAAAAACAAACCGCTAATCAGAATTTACTGAAAACTTCATCCGGTCTTCAATTTTTGATTACGCATCTAATGAAATTAGTCCGGAGGTGATATCATCATTTGTTCTCGAAATATGCGATCCGGAAAAAAATTCACGAACGAACGAACGCACAGATATCACGCTAAAAACGATAGATTCGGGTTCTAGTGACCTTGATACGTGGAGGTATGTCAAAATTAGCGATTCGTAAAATCGGACCCATTACAGTAACTTCCTATGGGAAGTTAATAATGGCCTAAGAACCTTCCTTGATATTAAAAACACCAGTATTTTATTATAAAATTAAAAAAAAAAAACGAAATAAGAAACTGTTTTTGAAATATATTTTGTCTCGCATATCTTGAGAACAAATGATGTTATCTTTTGTTTGACAAGGGTGGAGCCGCCACCCTTAGGTACAGAAGGCGAAGCCCCCGGTATGGTGCAAGGGACAAAGCCTCTATCGGGGGCCCAGGGGAGAAGTTGCCTGAAAACATGAAAAAATAATTATCTATGTACAGTAGTCTCTAGTCTTTAAGGACACCCAATAGGAAGTTGACAGTGTGGGTAGACCTGTCCCCCAAATTTTTTTTCTATTTCTTTTAGCTATCTATATCGCAGGCTGGCTAATTTCAGTGTCCTTATTGGTTGCGTAATCTTTCTCTATGAAATCATTTTTTTCTAGTCAAACAAAAACCTTGTTAAAAACAGATTTTAAAAAGAATTTAATTATTGAAAAATTGTTAACAAAATTTTTTAAAATAATATGGCTGTGCCCTGGATTGATTATGTAAATTCTCATTTTATTTGTCTGAATTTCATTATTACAATTTCATTATTACAATTTTCAAGAACCATACACACCCTGAGAAAACTAAGATTTTAAAAATAAATGATCATGCTCTAACGACTCAATTTTATTATTTAAGAATTAAGAAATGCCTTTATTTTATTATATTTTTTCATTTCAGATCTTTTATTCTATTTTCAAATTTAAAAGGCATTCTTAATTCATTTTTTTTTGTAACAAAACACATATATATATATATATATATATATATATATATATATATATATATATATATATATATATATATATATATATTCTATTATTCTATTCTATATTCTATATTCTTTTATTCTATTTTCAAATTTAAAAGGCATTCTTAATTCATTTTTTTTTGTAACAAAACACATATATATATATATATATATATATATATATATATATATATATATATATATATATATATATATGTATTTTGTTACAAAAAAAAATGAATTAAGAATGCCTTTTAAATTTGAAAATAGAATAAAAGATCTGAAATGAAAAAATATAATAAAATAAAGGCATTTCTTAATTCTTAAATAATAAAATGGAGTCGTTAGAGCATGATCATTTATTTTTAAAATCTTATATATATATATATATATATATATATATATATATATATATATATATATATATATATATATTTTATATATATTATATATAATATATATATATGTATATATACATATATATATATACCAATATATATATATATATATATATATATATAGCAAATTACCAAAAATAGGAATATGTTTATCCAAAGCACTCTTGTGACATCGTATGTATACATCCGGCCGTGACACATCCATATGTTGCAATCGGGCCATTTGTTTGGACATAGGTTGTTAACGGCGCCAGTAAACCAAAACAAACCACCAAAAAATATCGACGATTTACTACTCCACGCTTTCTGCTGACTCTGATAAAAATGACGTGATTATGTGGGTCAAACAATAATATAAAAAGAATTGTAAAACGATAATCGGGGAGAGTAGTCAAGAGAAGTAGACAGAGAAGAGAGTAGTCAAAAGAAGTAGTCAGAGTGAAGAAGTGAAGAAGTAGTCAAAGCGATGTAGTCAAAGTAGAGTAGTCGGAGAGAAGGAGCAGAGAAGTCGGGGAGAAGTCAAGAAGAAATTGCGGGGAAGAAGTCGGAGAGCACTCAAAGTAGGAGTCGTGTCACGTCAAGCCCTGGGCAACAGAACAGTATGGAGTGGTAAAGAGCATTGGAACTGGTAGCTAGTTGCTAGCAGGGGGATGGGCTCCTCAGGGTAATTTAACATACTCAAGGTCGTAATTGGGAAGTTTGTTTTGGTGACCAATAGCAAGAGCTTGTAATTGAACCACGGGAATAACTTGTGTCCAGGTAAGTCCTGATTCCGTAGCTTATATTTCGTTTCGTCGGGGGCAATCTTGTGATGGTTGGTAGACCTTTTTGTATGTTGTTGTTTTTCGTAGTGTTCTTTAACCAGTTGGAGTGATCAGTCCTGGAGTGAATGATGGATAATGATAGGGACTGATCACTGCTGATTAGTTTTTTTGATAGTTGGGCTGTGGCTTGATAGATGAATCAGCAAGTCTCTTCTTGGCTAAAGTGAGTAGGGTGGCCTTTTCATCTAATCTTCTGTCTATGTTCTTTAATGCTATGAAGGAATCTGGAAGAGAATGTAGATCAAAGTGTTCCATGTAAGATGGCAATAGTACAGTAGCACAGTGAGCAATTAGTTGTGAAGTGTCATGGTAATTTAATGCTAGAGCCTTTTTTTATATCATTTGCGAATTGGGTGAGATCTTCATTGGTTTTTTGATACCTGAATAAGTGCTTTTGAATTAAGGTTGCCATCTGTGTTTTAGATGCAAAATTATTCCATAGTTCTTCCTTTAATTCCTTCCAAGATTGGTTGGTATTACAGTGCGATGCGAAGAATTGTCTTAAATCACCAGAAGTCGAAGTTATTAGGAGTCGGAAGATGGTGTTAATAGAGGCGATTTCCAATTGCTGCAATTCATCGATGTGACTATTAGAAAAAGGGTTTTGTCTGGGCTCATAACCCAGAGGTCCGTGGATCGTAACCACGCTCTGCTACCAATTGTGGTGTAGGTTTCGCTTTGCGTGATTAAAATTGTGACAAAGTCACGAAATTTGCAGGCAAGTGCGCGATGGAAACCTCACCACAAACAGAAATGATTAACTCCTTCGATCTGTGGTATGGTATACGTATGAATTGGTGTCGATATGATGTTTGCAACAAACACCATAAATACGTACCACAGACTATGTACTACAAAAAGTAGTTGTGAGTACTTATAGAGGTAATTCCTTATATAATCTACAATTATATTGTTTATGTTTCAAGTTGTCAGATATGATTCAAATTGTAAATCAATCGATAATTCTAATAAATTTGTTTATTAAATCTTTAATAAATTGATTATTTTTTCAAATAAAATTTGTGTTGATTTATTTATTTATTTATTTATTTTTTTTTTTTTTTATTTAACTCACCAAATTATGATATTGAAATTGTGCTTTAGTTGTTATGTTTGTCTTTTCCTTATTGCTTGGAAATTGGTGGTTAGATCCGATTTGAATTCCTATACACGTGGTGAATTCACAGCATCAAAATGGTAAGCCCAAATTTGAATCAATTTATTTCCTTCTTTTCAAGGAAAATTTAAATCTTGACAGATATTGATTCGATGACTCCATTAACCGGAATAACAGCAGGATACAGGATGAATTCAAATAATAATGATGATAAATAAGAAAAGATCAAATTATATCTACAAGCGATTTATTCTACACAACACTTTACAACAATTAAAAAATGTTTTAAATAATTACAACTTGTGGAGCCGAGATGTTGTTTCGTCGAAGTCCAAAATATAAGAGAGAGATTCTTCCTCGATTCTTCTCCTGTAGATACCAGTCACCGAAACGGAAAAAATAAGTTATAAAATGAAAGGAAAAAAAGAAAGGGGTAGGAGTATAAATTTTATGGTGAGTGTTATCGGACTATTATTTTATGGTATTTGTTTTGTTACAGGGCTGTCCAGTTTTTCATCACATATCTTTTGTTCATAAATGTTTACTTGATTATTTGGGGAAGCGATTCCTATTTTGTTAAGTTTCATTCATGTTCCTATTTTTTGTTTCTTGTACTTATTATTCATTTATTTTGTTTTGTTAATAAAATTGTTAAATTGAAACCATTATTTTATTGAGTGAAAAGTGAACACCATTAAATTCCCGCAAGTCTAGCGTAGTGATGAGGAGTTCGGACCCAGGCCTTTCTGTGGGGTTTTCAACGCTACCTATATATATATATATATATATATATATATATATATATATATATATATATATATATATATATATATATGTATATATATATATATATATGTGTGTGTGTGTGTGTGTGTCCTAGTGAATATAATTTCCTGATTCTAGATACAAATGTTATAGTTCCGGCTTCAACTCTTGTTATACGAGTGGCCGTAATAGTTGAATTTTTATTCTGGAAATTCGCGAAAATTTGCTTTCTGTTTGATAAAATATAATAACAGTCAAAACATGATGAAACTAGTAACTCTTAAACTATAGCAGGAGGTTTGAGTTAGACAACCTTAGTGTGTTACTTTATTATTATTTTTTATTTTTTTCACGAAAATCTTTTGTTTTAAAAATTATAACGTAAGACTTGACAGTGAGCGAAGAGTATAGGATAGAGGAGAAGCAGACCATAAGAGCTAATGTAAAGTCGTAGTATACGAGTTTCAGCGCCTCTACCGAGTAAGATTTTCATGAAAATGCGAAAGCAGCGCAAGAATTCAATTTAAAAAATATTCAAATGAAACGGAAAGTTGCTAAAAAATTGAAGGCGTCATTAATTTAGATAATGTTTATTTACTGTATCTCTGAAGCCAAACATTCTGCTATCTCACCGCCCCCGCAAAGACTAACAAACTTAATAGTTAGTTGCCACAGACTCCAGATGTCACAATATTATATTACTGCTTCTCCTCCATCCCATACTCTTTGACGGTAAGCTTAGCCTATTATTGTTTTAATAAATTTGCGATAAATTTTAAGAAATTTGATGCTAATGACTTTTAGTTAGACGCAATGCTATTTTATTTGCTAATAGTAACGAAACAAGGCACCCCTTGCCCATAACAGATTTTTTTTATGTCAAAATTTTGATACTCTCACAAGGAAAGAGATATTTCTAACTTCATATATGTATATGTTTGGGTATATGCCAGCCTTCTTAAAGTTGTCTAACAATAAATTCCGCCAGTGTTCAATTAAGTGTGACGGATTTTACGAGACTAAAGCCCAAGACATACGACTGCCAAAATTACGTAAATACATTTCAACGCATTGTAGCGTTGTTACATATTGAATACCTGTGATCAAGATGCGTTTGCTTTTAGAGCCAAGACACACGAACCACGCGACGACTACTTTTTTGTGGTTGTCGTGTGGTTGTACTGTCGTTCGTGTGTCTTAGACGGCGACTTCCGAGCCACTTTTTAGTGGCCGAATGACGTACAATCACTGCTGGGCATCATCAAAGCCACTAATATTGTTTGTCATATACAGTGTCTGCGTTAAGTATTCGTACAATAATTGATTTATCAATACTGAAATTTAAGAAACTTAAAATTTTGCAGCGTGAAGTAGGTACGCTAGGATAAAAATAAACAAAATTAATCAAAGAGCTGATGCTTCTAATAAATAATATTTCTTTTAAAATATCGGTATTTTGGTCTTATAAATTTTTGCAGATTCAATTTTTAAAATTATTTGATAAAACATTTCAAAATTTTTCCGCCTTCATTTCTTTGAATTTTTAATTCTTTTCTATTATTCTAAAACTAAAAAGGTTTAAATAATTATATAGCTTATTTATCTAATAACACTCAATAATCAACGTTCAAACAGCAGGAGAGCTTCTAGTACATGACAGCGTGCTTTTATTCTTAACCGACGGGTTTTCCCATTCCATAAAAATGTTTATATTCTATTAAACAAAATTCATTTATAACAATTATTTTTTATTACCTAAATAAAAGGTGAGCAGTAATCGGCACCTTTATTCAAAACAAATCCTGTTACCTACGTATACTTCGATACATATACCTGGCAGTATAAAAATATATAACATTGTATTAAATTATTTAATAAATTTCAGTTACCACATATGTTTTTCTCCTTTTTTTTTTGTTCACAAAGTTTTCGTAAAATCTGAAGCAAAGATATTCTCATGCCTTTACTTTTTCTATGCGGTTACTATATCTCGAATATGTGTAATTCCAGATTGCAGGTAAATTCCGAATTTCCTCAATGAATAATTCAGTATCAAACGAATCTTCATTAACAATTGCCATTTTTCAAGAAAAAAAAAACAGAAAAAAAAATCAAAAACGACCAAAAAAAAAAAAAAATACACAATAGGGTACTTGACTGCAATTGAAAAATGATTCTAAATGCTTTGTTCTTACGTACAAATTAGTTAATTTTTGCTAAATTTTTTAAAAATCTTAAAAAAACCACCGTTTAATTTTATATAAACAAACTGGCGCGAAAAACGACTCGTCGTAGTGACGTATGCAATGACTTCACGATTTGAATTAAACAGATGCCGCTATCATTCATGTCAAGACGGTTTTAAATTTGTACACAACATTCAGCAGTCATCATGCTTAAGTCCGCCGCACACGATGCATGTTTTCGTGATAAATCACTTGATTGGAGTTCTGATGGCAGTTCTGCTTGCTACGCTGCTAGATGTGACGTCACTGATGACTCTGCTGCATGCGAGCTTGCTTGATTTTGGTGATAGATCCCGTGCTATTTATTATTATTTTTCATGCTAGGTTACTTGCTAGTTTAAATGTTGAGCAAACCATCAAACGCATCAAACAGAATTTTGTCACGTGGGCTTAAAATAAACAGTATTAATTTATTATATGTACATGGTATACATCGTATGTACATGGTGTACATGTCAATTGTCAACTTTTGGGAAATTATGTATTTTATATAATTTAATGGGGCAATTACATACGAACGATGCAAACTGTCAAACTAATAATACTGTGTAGATATATCTGTAGTGAACTAAATAAAATTAGGGTGCATTCCTAGTATACGTGCACAAAAAAAATTGTGATAATTTCTAGTTTTATATATTAAACATGACCCAAAACGAACGAAAATTAGTATTAAAATTGGCGCTCACCTTTAGTTTTCGCAAAATTTAATATTAAAAATTTTATTCGTTCATATGTAAAATACATTTAAAATTGTATAAAAACATGCACACACGAAAAGTTTTAAAAATTTATAGTTTTGTGTATTAAACATGAACCAAAACGAATGAAAATTAGTATGAAAATTGGCACTCACCTTTACTTTATAAACATCATTTATTTAATGTTCAAAATTTGATTACTAAAGTGTACGAAACACCGGGAAAGTATTTAAAATTTTGTTACATTCAAACCCAATCACTTAATTTTAATAACATTATTTAGTTTTAAAAAAAGATAATTTTAGCTTTATCAAACAAATTAAAAAAAAAAAATAACACAAAATATTAATTAACAACATAAAACACATAATTAATAACATAAAACAAATAAAATTTATTTCAGAAAATTTTTATTTTTGAGTATCGTAAGACATTTTTCAAAACAAAATATGACATGAAGATAGGTGCACGTATATGTGTATTGAGAATGGTATTTAAAGTGATAAATTTAGGAAGAAAATATTTTTTACACACACATACAATGTTTTTCAAATAAGTATTTGTTAATTATAAAATAAAAATAAAATTTACATATCACTTTTGAACGAAAATTATCCAACTCATGAACTGTCATTTAAAATTTTCAACAATTAAAAGTAACCATTTTTTTCTTAAATTCAAATATTTGACGTCATTGTGACGCAGTAGAAAACTTAACAGAAAAACGTATTTTAGGTTTGTTCCCTTACGAATAGAAAAGTGAATGTATTAAAAGAGAAAGTCGTTCATAAGTCGTTCCTGTACACCAGAATTTCACAGTTCCTACTTTTTCCTTCCAACTGTAAAATTTAAATTTTTAAATTTATAAATAATATTCAGGAAAATTATAGTATATAAATTTAAAAGAAATTAGTGATTTAAGTATTTTAAGTTAGTTTTTGATGTGTAAAATTTAAAACTTCAAAGAGTAACGACTTTGTACAAATGTTGGTTGAGCAGTAAGGTGCCGCGATTAAATAACTGTGGACAAAATAACTGCGACAAAATAACACTGGACAAAATAACCGAACGACAAAATAACTGCACGACAAAATAACCGCACGACAAAATAACTGTGGACAAAATAATCGAACGATAAAGTAACTGTACGACGAAATAACCGAACAACAAAATAAACATCTTTAATTTTATTATTCTTTTGAGTTAGGGTACATGCGACCGTGATATGATTAAGTGTTTTGTTTTGCTTCCAATATATAAAAGATGGCTAAATTGCAAAAAACCTTAGATGTTGGAATTTAAACTGTTGCATTTAAAAACGAATGTTAATGGGTGAAAACTATTGTATTTAAAAAGTTAAGCTTGGGAAACATTAGTCTGAAAGATCAAATAGTGGATGATATAAAACCTAGGTAATAATCTTATATGTATGTTAGTTAGGCTAAGGTTATAAGTTTTTTTTTTTTCAAATTTTAGGTAGATGATATAAAAACTAGGTGATGAGGTTAGTTAAGGTTAGGTTAGTTTAGTTAGTTTAGACAATATACTTCGACTTTGATATAAAAAATCATTAGGATAAGGTTATAGGTGGTGAGGTTAATTAAGGTTAGGTTAGTTTAGTTAGTTTTGATAATGTACTTCGACTTTGGTATAAAAACTAATTAGGTTAAGATTATAGGTGGTGAGATTAATTAAGGTTAGGTTAGTTTAGTTAGTTTTGAAAATATATTTCGACTTTGATATAAAAACTAATTAGATTAAGGTTATAGGTGGTGAGGTTAGTTAAGGTTAGGTTAGTTTAGTTAGTTATGTCAATATACTTCGAATTTAATATAAAAACTAATTAGGTAAAGGTTATGGGTGGTGAGGCTAGTTAAGGTTAGGTTAGTTTAGTTAGTTTAGACAATATACTTCGAATTTGATATAAAAAATAATTAGAATAAGATTATAGGTGGTGAGGTTAGTTAAGGTTAGGTTAGTTTAGTTATTTTTGACAATATACTTCGACTTTGATATAAAAACTAATTAGGTTAAGGTTATAGGTGGTGAGGTTAATTAAGGTTAGGTTAGTTTAGTTAGTTTTGAAAATATTCTTCGACTTTCATATAAAAACTAATTAGGTTAAGGTTACAGGTGGTGAGGTTAGTTAAGGTTAGGTTAGTTTAGTTAGTTTTGACATTATACTTCGACTTTGATATAAAAACTAATTAGGTTAAGGTTATAGGTGGTGAGGTTGGTTAAGGTTAGGTTAGTTTAGTTAGTTTTGACAATCTACTTCGACTTTAATAAAAAACTAATTAGGTTAAGGTTATAGGTGGTGAGGTTAGTTGAGGTTAGGTTGGTTCAGTTAGTTTTGACAATATACTTCGACTTTGGTATAAAAAACTAATTAGGTTAAGGTCATAGGTGGTGAGGTTAGTTAAGGTTAGGTTAGTTTAGTTAGTTTTGACAATATACTTTGACTTTGGTATAAAAACTAATTAGGTTAAGCTTATAGGTAGTGAGGTTAATTAAGGTTAGGTTAGTTTAGTTAGTTTTGAAAATATACTTCGACTTTGGTATAAAAACTAATTAGGTTAAGGTTATAGGTGGTGAGATTAGTTACTATTTTTATAAGAAAAATTTTTTTAAAAATAGTTTGAAATTTACCGCTTGTTATTGGTTTTATAACTAAATGTCAGGATTATTAGATTTATAAAACGGTTAGTTCCCGGACCAGTAGAAAAGTGAATGTATTAGAAGAAAAAACTCTAAACTCGGTCTTGTACATCGAAATTTCAATTAGTTCACGTTCTTTTCGGTAGGCAAATATATAAATTAGAAATGACTTCAGAATTCCTACTTTTTCCTTCCAAGTCTCAAATTTAAATTTTTAAATTTATCAATTATATTTACAAAAGTGATTGTACATAAATTTAAAAAAAAATTAATGATTTTGAATAATTTCAGATTGTATTTGGTGTCTGAAATTTAAAATATCAGAGATTAACCCGTTTAATTCAATAAGCAGAAGGAAGCTGTTTATTTATAGCCTATTCACATTATTACATAAGCAGATTAAAAGAAAGTACGGGAACAGACCTAAATATGTATTTAGTGCAGACAACTTCAGATTGTTTGATTTTGTTTTAAAATACAAACATAACTATAACACAATAAAACGTCCACCTAAAAAAAATTTTATTTTAAATATTAATTTAACTTTAAATTAATATTTTTTATTTATTTTTATTTGTTTGGTGATATTATGGTTACGGTTTTTTAAAACTAAATAGTGTCATATCGTTAAAATTAAGTGATTGTGAGTTTTTTGTTATACTTAATTGTAGTGCTGCCTTACATTTCAACTAAAACAAATTTTGAATATTAAATTTTACGAAAATTATAGGTAAATCGCAATTTTTATACTAATTTTCATTCGTTTTGGTTCATGTTTAATACACATGGCTAGAAATTTTTAATCCTTTTCGTGTGGATGTTTTGTGAAACGATTTTAAGTGTTTTTTTCATATGAACAAATTAAATTTTGAATATTAAATTTTACGAAAACTAAACGTAAGCGCCAATTTTAATACTAATTTTCGTTCGTTTTGGGTCATGTTTAATACATCAAAATAGAAATTTTCACAATTTTTCTGGTGCACGTATACTAGGAAATTGCCAAAATTAGTTTTCCGCATAAACTTTTATCGTCATTTATATTTGTTTTAATATTAAGTCAATCAAAAAAATAAAAAAAAAAAAAACAACTTTATTTTTTCGTTGGCACGTAATTTGGGAATTATTAGCCTATCTGTCATTAAAAATGTTGCAACAGCAATTCTTTTCTCTTTTCTTTCCTTTTATTTCTTAATATATCTGTCATTCAAAATGTAGGAACAGGAATTTGTCTACGAAAAATAACCTGAATAATAATTTTCATGTCAAAGACAATTAATAAATTTAAACTAGCAGCGAACCCTGCTACACTACAAGCAACATAATGAGCTTCGTGTGAGCCAAACTATCAGTGCTCTCTGCTTATCTCCAAGCAACATACCATGCGCAGTACCCTTCAAGATAATCCTGCAAGTAAACTAGCACGAAAACAATCATCGTGTGCGGTAGGCTTTAGTTTTATTGGTATTTACAATTTTCTACTTTGTTATCTTCTTCATTTACAGCTAATGTAACAAAATATGTTCAGGATTTTTATTTTATCTTCAAGCAAAATTTTACAATTAACAGTACAGATGATTCCCCTCTGGTTTCACTGGGATGTAATCAAGAGCATCATCACCGTAAGATTTTCATCAAGCCCTACAAGTATTGCACTTTAAAAAAACAGTTTTACGTAACTTTAAAATTGTAGCAAAAATAAAAGCATTTTTAACATAATATTCACAACAAGTTGATAAAGATATTTTACATATTAAGTGACGGTGTATTTCTTCCATGAATATAATTTGAGTGCAAAATTAATAACAAAAAAAAAAAATCAAAATAAATTGCACAGAAAACAACTTCTCTCGGTCAATTAGAATTGTGAAAGTGTCAATATGAAAATGCAATTTGTAACTACGGTAATAATATTTACTACAAAAAATGACGTCATTTTCAAATACCACCGCGTTTTTAGTCATTTAAATGAAGGCTAAAAATTTGTAATTTTCAAAATAGAATTTTTAAATAACTAAAGAATATTTTTATTTGTCACTGCTAAAATTGAATATATTTAACGGTAATACATAAAATTATTTCACATTTAAAACAAATTTTGAATACAGTCAAGTACCGTATTAAGAGAACTAAACAAAACAAAAATTACAAAACACCTGCTTGAGTTGTATTATTCAATGATTTGTTGCAATGTTCAAGAGACACTGTAGTACTAATAGTATGTATCTGTCGCTTATAAGTGGTCGCAAGTTTTAGCGACTAAAAACGACAATACGACGACACATTGCGACTGTGTCCGATTACGACGACAAGTTGTGGCCCGTGTGTCTTGAAATTTGTGTTTCCATAAGAAAACTACATGCATACATACCCGGCCACAGAGCAGCCACTATTTTGTCGCAGTCGCGTGGTCGTGGCGTGGTTCGTGTGTCTTGGCTCTTATGGTCTATTTAGTTTAAATTAAACAATGCTTCATCACTTATGAATTTAAATAATTTCCGTTTTCTTGGCTTTATCTCTTTCATTACTGCACTTACGTAAATTTTAAAATTGCAGTTTGTTTTTAGAGAAGAATAGAAGATTGATTTGTTCTGAAAATAAGAATTATTTAATTTTTTAACTTTGACTCATGATCAATTGTATTTGAAACAGGGTCTACTTACATTGCAACGTTTGTACCGTTGATTGTCAACGTGGTCAAGCTATTAGACGGACATTATATCCATCTTGTGCTACGTGCAATATACTTCAGCAAGATGTTTCGAACGTTCATGTGATAACATATAAAGCCGGATCTACATATTACGAACGAACGCGAACGAATGCGAACAAACGCGAACAAACGTGAACGAACGTGAACGAACATGAACAAACAAAAACAAACACAAACGAACGCGAATGAACACTTAACGTCAATTCATTGATGTTCGTTTATGTTCCGGCTACACAATATTTTTTTAAATAATTTAATAAATTTTGAAATGGAAAGTTATCGCAGTAAGAATTTTATGGTCTATTAATATCGCCCACATTATGACGCCAATTTTATCATGCGGTCTTTAAAAACCAACAACTCAAAAAGATGTTGGTAGATGGTTTTGTTTCATAAAAGCAAAACTCGTTATAATGCCTCTAATTTACTATCTGATTTAATTTGCGAAAATTTCTAATATTTTGCCAATTTTACAAGATCGCCGCTATCAGATTTGGAAATGTTAACTGAAATAGTTGAACCAAAAATATCTAAACAAAATATATACTTATTATCGGAAAGCAATTCCTGTTAAAAAAATACTTCAGTGTTTACACATTGCGACTTACAATTTTCCCTCCAAAGACTCCCACACGTCATTTCTTTTCCTGCTAACTTTGTAAAAATTATCTAAAACATTCCAAAACATCGGAATAAAATTTCAAATTTTATCAATTTTAAATTGTTAACTGAATTTATTTTAAACTGTCTATCTTAATTTATTGTTAGAATAATTTTTAATGGTCCACATCTGACAGACACAAACAAACACGAACGAATGTTTTTCTTTGATGTACGGACAACAATGGAAAACATTCGTGAGTGTTCGAAACTGTTCGTTCGTATTTGTTCGCTTTCTTGACTACGTCCACATTTGTTCGTTTATGTTTGTTTGCTACCATTTGTTTACGTTTGTTCGCATTAATTCGCGTTCGTTCGTTATATGTAGACCCGGCTTAATAAGTATAGCAACCAGCGTTATCAATGACGTGCGTTACAACCGTTACAACATACGTTTTCATAACGCTCGTGTGTCTCAAGTTTTTCGTATGCAACCTTAAAAAGTAGACATTAGAAAACTTCAGTTCAGTATTCAGTCGAATGACGGTCGCCTCCACAACTCCATTCAACATGAGCTTGATACTTGTCTTGACAGTGGATCACTTATAATACCTATATTTTGGTAAACGCAATTATCTGTATATTTGATACTATTGTTTCTAATTTCAAAGGACCCTATTTACCAATTTTAATCCATAAACATATTTTATTATTAATATCCCTTTACTATACGACATAATTATCATGTAAAATATTGGATGGTAACATTGAAATTTAACTTCATATGATGCCAATGAAACAAAGCAAATTGAATATTCATGAGATTAAAAACCAAACAATGGTGTGCTAAATATTTATTAATTTTCTTAGAATTTTCAACTGTAAATTAGGTTATATGAAATACAAAATTCTTTTATACATATTTTAATTTTCTTTGATAACAAAATTGTAAAAATAAAAAATACAATTTACATTTAAAACAAAGAAAATTTATAATTCAAATGCAGGCATAAAAAAAGGGAGGGAGTAATTTGATTGAAAATATTGGCCCCGTTTAATGATAAAAAAAATATAAAAGAATATTTTGTACAAAATTCAAATGTGATTGTTAGTGATTATTGAAACATTAAAGTTTCTTTTATTGAATAATACATAAAATATTTGAAATGTAGAAATTTTTTTTTTATCTCTGTATAAAAAACAAGTGATAATTTAAGTTCCTTATCCTATTTAAATGTAGTCGAAGAATTTATTGTTTTATAATTTAATTATTTATGGCACTTGAGGGAATATAGTTTGGTTTGTTTTTATGGTCGTTTTTTTCTTTATTTGTAAAAGTTTTCAACAAAATTTTAAATCTTTTTTAGATTATTAATTTTTACTATTTTTTTAAAGTTATATATAATTGGAGACATCGATTGTAAAAAATTTATATACAAATTGTTTTGCTCGTTCAATTTATACGTAGGAGTATTAGAGAGTAAGGAGGTATAGAAGTACACCCTTGTCTTTAGTGAAACTAGTGACTAGAATGATAGTCAGTTACAAGTGATAATTTTTTTAATAAATAAAACTTTTAGTCCGAGGGCCCACCGTATATAAATCTTATGTATAAGATACATGAATGGCTTTTTGTGCTGTCAATTATTTAAGGTATTTCACCCGCGGCACAGATATGACGTCATTTCGGGTTGATTTTTAATGTTTACTTAAGTCAGGAAAAACATCGATGAAATCTACATCAAAATGTAGGTTTCAACACATACAATGAGGTTATAGTGATATATCAGGTTTAATTAATCGGCAGCCACGCGAGATAACTAATCGAGAGTACCACGGAGTTGCGCGTTAACACTTTCATTGCCGATCACGCTATATAGCGTGATACGGCTACTTTACTATATGGCCAGTCACGCGATATCGCGTGACAAATACAAGAACGTACTTATATAACATAAAATATTTGGCCATCTGACAAAGTCTATATTTTTAGCTTGGCAATGAAAGTATTAATTAAACCTGGCACCTCAGTACTACAACCCCATTGTATACGTTGCAATCTACATTTTGATATAGATTTCAGTCAAGTAGGTAATTTCTTGAATTAAGCAAAAATTAAAAATCATAACCAGAAATGACGTTATATTCTGTGATGCGGACAAAATTCGCTTAAATAAATGTTGGCTTCTTTTTGGTCTATAGCAGTACTACTCACGCACAAAAAGTCATTTATGTATCTTATACATAATATTTGCATATAGAGGGCTCTTGAGCTATTTATTCCCACGTGTATCTATACTAAAAATAAGTTAACTAAATTCTAATTATTATTATTATTTACTAAACAAAAGCACGATTTTATGGGAATCATTTAATCTTTTCTTGTAGTTTCCTTCATATTGTAGCACCTTTTTATTAAAGTCACAAACATGGTCAAAATTATGTGCATGTTGTGCTAACAAGGAAAGGTTCCCAGGTGTCCGCCTCCGATATCAATGCCGCTGAAATATGTTATTCTATGTCGGAATCTAAGAGACACATATTTTTCTTTATCGGCAATTAAATGGAAAATTTTTACCCCAATTTTTGAAGGGCGATTTCACCCCTTCAAACCATTTTTCCGCCGATAAAGAAAAACACGTGTCTCTTAGATTCCGACGTAGAATAACATATTTCAGCGGCATTGAAATCGGAGGCGGACACCTGGGAACCTTTCCTGGTAAGCCAGTGTCTATAAAAAAAATAATTCACCTCTACCCACCTGTGTTGTTTTAAACGATATTCGGGTCACTTTGAGGTCTGACCCATGTAAAAAGAGTCATAATCGGAACAGGGAAACAAGTAAACTAGATAGCTTCTTTTTTCAGCTGGGTCACTCCTTTCAGGTTTTAGTAATTTTTTATTGAAGACGGGTACTTAAACATTGGACAGAACCCTTGGGTTCTAAAGAGAGAGGAGACTGGAATAATTGGTAGGCCCATATATGGTATAGATATGTTTTTGCTGAGTGGTTTGTCATATGTATCATTATTAAGATTTAAATATATATAAAATATGTTCCATACCGTTAAAGGGCACTGATAGAAGTATATCATTCACATATTCGAAGAAAAACGATACAAAAAAATCCAATTTATACAGACATACGTCAACTAGCAAGTCCATCACCGCATTACATGCGACCACCGATAACCCCCCATAGGGAAGCCACTCAACTGTTTAAAAACCCAATCAGTAAATCTAGTGGTGAAAAAAGAGTTGTTGATTATTAAGCGTAGCCTTCCAAAAATGTATCACAATCCATGTTAGTGAAAGATTATATGTGTTTCCAATTTCTTTCCACCCAATTAAAAAAAACACTGGCGGAACAGTTTGTAAACAATTCGATTGCACGTCCGAACATCAATTTATTGCCATATATGGTATTTTCATATTCTGAAGTTTTTTGATCAGTACAAAAGATTTTTTATATCGAACTTACTTGAGTAAGCCTTTTGTACAATGTTCGAAAAAATTTTTTGTTAAGTTATATAACATTGTATTGTAAGTTACATTACATTGTTGAACAAATTGGACGGGATGTCAACTCATCTAACAAGGAAATGCACCCAGAGTGAAATTCGCAATTTTGATGAAACTTCGCTGGTGTGTAGAATAGGCAAAAATACAGGACCCGTATTTTTTTTTAGAGGCCATCTTCCACGTTTAAATGGTGAAACCAGCCCTAAAGTTGGTGGTTCAAATCGTATTTCTTAAGATATCATCAAAATCCCGAATTTCACTCTGGGTGCATCTCCTTGTTAATGGCTTTATGAGCCTTAGGGCGAAAATACACTTTAGGGAGGCAGGAGTTATATCTACAATAAAATAAAATCAAACATTCAGATTATAGGAAAAACCGATAAATCTCAAAATACTATATCCGTATTATAAGTAGGAGAGCTACTGGCCGATTTCCGATGGTCATTTCTACACGTATTAAATCGAGAGGATAGGATCTTGGATACTTACTCTACACAAAAATTCAATTCTGGCAAGCCTATTCGGGTTGAGTGATCCTTAACGTTTAAAGTTGTGGTAAATTTCATAATTATTTTGACAAATATTCAAATATTGTGTATCCATGGCAATATGATTTAATTGTATGATTTAATTGCTGAATTTGGAAATTCGTTAAAACGAAATGTAAATAATTAGACTCTGTTATGCAACAGTAAACCAAAAGCCAAATTGTTAAAATTGAGATTATGGTCTCATCAGTCACTTGCGAAATTACAACTTCTTGTATCACTACAGAATATTAAACGTAAATAAATTAATTTAGTTATTTTAAATTATTTAGATAAATATGCGTCAGGACAATAATAATGAGAAACTTTTCATAAGAAGAGTGTAATCTCTTATTCGTAATCTACTCTCTTCTTTTTAAATTACATTACCACGGATACACAATATTTTCATATTTACCAAAATAATTATTAGCCTATTTCACAGGTTAAAAAACGTGAAAAATAGAAATAAAGCTCTTAGAAATATGAGCATATTTCTTAAATTTTCAACTTTAAGAAATTATAATCAACAAAATAAAAAAATTGTATCTTATCGTAACTACTTAAACTTTTATGTAACTATTTGTGAAAGCAGAGATCCGTAAATTAATTATTGGTTAACAATTGCATAACTGTATGGAAAATTAGGATAAAAATATTTTCCTAAAGGGATCTTGTTCTTTGAAATGTTTTGAATTTAGCATAATTTTTTTAAAATTTTTAAGTTAACATTTACTACCATAAAAAAAAAAATTATTTTCGGTGGTATGCTTTTTTCAGCGTCACTGCTTCTGTGCTAAAACTGGCGCGCGGAACCCGATTTTCGGCATTAAATTAAAATTATTAGAAATAATGGAGGTAGAGTTCCGGGAGTTGGGACTTTTTTATTACAAATTTCCTGCTCTTTAAGAATCTTTTTGTTTCATTTTTTAACTATTAGTATTTTTTAAGTTATTAACAAAAAACTGAATACCTCGTTTTTTCCATCTTATTTTTTTAATAACAATTGCAATTTTTTATGTGCTGTAAAATCCTTAAAATACATTTTTCTATAAGTCATTACGAATCGAATGAGCTATTGCTCATATTTTTAATAGCTTTATTTCTATTTTTCACGTTTTTTTAACTTGTGAACTAGACAATATGAAATTTATCACAACTTCAGATTGTTCTGGCGGTACTTTGGTGAAGTAAAAACATTACCAGAACGTTTTTCATCGATAAAAAATATTTTTAACTTTCATATATCAAAATTTCAGAAATGTTACTTTATATAAATTGGGCCTTATTTTTTACCCTGTTTAAACCTGTGTAGAGTAAGCAGGGCCGGATTAACCCTGAGTCCGCCCCTAGGCATCTTGAAAAATGCCGCCCCTACCTTTTATTCGAAAAAAAGGAAATCTTAAAAAAAACGTCAATCATAAATTTTTTTGTCCTGTTTTAAAAATTTGCCGCCCCTTTTTCTCCTTTTTTACAAACTTTCTCTTAAAAAAAAATAAGGGACGAGCAAAAAAAAAAAACGTTAATTACTCATTTCTCCGCCCTATTTTAAAAATTTACCGCCCCTAAAAATCTCCCGCCCCTAGGCCATGGCGGCCTATTGGCTAAGCTGGCCCTGAGAGTAAGTATCCAAGATTCTATCTTCTCAATTTAACGTGTCACCAAATAACCATCGCAAGTCGGCCAGTAGCTCTTGGTCTATTCTCTATTAGATATTAATTGAAAAAGTTACATCGAACAGTACGTACGGTGCTACCTCCTTAACAAGTTTTGAAATAAAATAAAGAAAACATTTATGGAAAAAGCTAAGAAAATCTTACAAAATTTAAAGATATTTAATCTTTAAATTTTGTTGGCTGGGTTATCTACCTGTTTAATAAATCTCTAACACTGACAGACAACACACAGCCTAAACCATTGGGTTTAGAAGTATGAAATTCTGCATAGGAGTTCTTTATATAATGTAGGTGAGTACTAAGAAAGGATTTTTGAAAATTCGTCCCCTAAATGGGTTAAATAAGGGATGCAATTTGTATGGAAATTCGTCATTTTAAGTTAGAGATATATAAAATTATGTTACTATGGCTATTAAAGTAAATTATATCTTATTTAATAAATCTTTAACACTGACTGACATCCTGAGATGTTGCCGATGATAAATTTCTATTCGATACGGCTAGTGTATGTATATAAAAATTCCCAGAATTCTGAGATACAGAATTATCCACTATAAAATAAATAGCCAAGAACAATGGTTTCTCTGTTAGTTTCTCCGTAGGACCGTAGTACTATGATTCAAACGTGACTGAATTATTTAGCCATGCTTTCAGTAGAAGTCAAGCTGACGAAAGATATAGACTATTTGAATTTGATCGACTCATTTAGTTTATAAAAGTTTCAAAATTATGTTATTATTTTTTACAGCTAATGTCTAATAGAAAAACAAGTAAAAGAAGGTCGTCCGTGGGGGCAACCAAAGCTAAGTAGCCCAGGGCGGCACGAAACCTAACTACGCCACTGATTGTACACAATACATATTATTTAAAATATATACTTGTATATATTCGTATATAAACAAAACATATTTTTAAATCAAAACGTTGACAACAGAAGATAATTGGAAAAGATAATTTTCAATTTTCATTTATATTTTTAGAAGTAAACTAAAACAAATATTTTTTAATATTATATTCTGTGTAGCTAGTAGCTATAGGTATGTTTGTTGAATTCACACACACACACAAGCATTTGTGTTCTTGCAGATATACACATAGCATAACTAAATATAGGTGTATATAAGTTAATTTGTTTATATATTATTATTATATTTATTTATTTAATTTAAAAAAAAAAAAAAAAAAAAAAACGAATTAAATTTTTAACAGGTCACCTAAATTTTTAGTTCATTATAGTAATGAATAGTTTATTAAATACAAATGAAAACATACATATAATACGAGGTTAGTTAGATGGGTATATTACCTGTACATATACCATATTTATTACAAAACGGAATTGTGTCGAAACAGATTGCTAAACTGATAAAAAAATTTTAATTGGTAAAATATCTGTGAATGATATAACAAATTACATTATTTTACATTTTAAATTGGAAAACTCTAAATGGACAAAATTACAAAAATTAATATATCATGGTCATATCATAATAATATCGTCTGTTTTCCCAGAAGTATGGGTATTGATTCAGAAATATAAAATTTTATTGCATTGATGCAGTATCTTTGCTTTTCTGATTCGTTTAACAAAGTATATGTTATAGGCGAAGATCATCTATAGTACGAACTCCTTAAGAATATTATTTAATGCATTAAACAAAAATTTCTCAATAAAATACAATTAATGTAGGTACTCCAAAATAGCTTTTATTAATTAACTAACACCCCTGTAAAGCTAGCCGGCCCAAAAATAAAAATTTTGAAAATTCCAAGAAACAACTGTTAAGTGTGAATAAAATTAAGTATTCTAACGGTTTTCAGTCAAACATGAAAAATAAAGAAGTGTTTTTGATAATAATTTAAAGTTTGGAGAATTAGGTGTAATTTAGGTGCTTTCCAAAGATCGTGACAAAAATCTAACAAAATGAAAATTTTAGGAAAAATCACGCAAAATATTTTAAATCATGGGAGCGCTTAAAAACGCTTATTTTATTATGCGACAGTAGCAAAATGCCAAACGTCCTCCAACATTTCCAGCGCTCTCACTAGCAATATTATAGTGTGAATCACGTGTAAGATCGTTATATACAGCGCTTCTACTGTCTGTTGAACTTCATATATTTATTATGTAATTGTACTAATATTTCATCTTCATCTCAAACATCTTTATAACGTCCCAGCGCTTCCACAAGTCTATGATAATGATTATATGACTTTGATAAGTGCCCATCATTTTTGTTTTACAATATCAATTTTTACTTTACTTGCCTGATGAGTGAAACGATTGATTTCGATCTTTAACCAGACAAAAACAATGTTTTATGATCCAATTCAAAAGAAGAAAAGAAAAAACCGACCAAAACACATTGTGGTCTTTTAAAACTATCCAAAAAGTAAAATTCGTATTGCAATACTTATAAAAATAACCACAACGCATTCTAGGTAGCTCAGATAAGTTATAACGGAAAATTCGCGTCACGAATGTCATTTTTGACTTCGAGGATCCTCAAAACAAATTTCTATTATCATCCCGACGTCAAGTCGCGCCATGACTGAATGTAATTTTCGATTCGAAAATTCGCTAAAATGATAAGTAATAGAAAAGTGATAATATACATATACGAATGTGAATGTATGTGATACCTCTATATGAGTTTTTATATACATAATGTCAATAAAAAAGGATTACTCTGCATGCTGGATTTAATTGCAGCTTAAAATACACGCAGTAATTCAGATCCAATTAGACTCAAAGGATCCAGAACCAATTTGTTAGGGCTATTTTTAATATTCAACTGGATCTATATATTAAATTTGATCAAATCATTTTTCCACGGGTATATACGAATCAAATGGTATTAAATTTTCGGAAATTAACTCGGTGAATATATTAGCGTATAGATAAAAGAGCTTTAATGGTCATTTTTTAAAATGTGTCCCGTCTCTTCTCCTCGCATTATACGCAATATGTAATTTTCACAAAATCTGATTTACATTATATTATCTCAAAGTAATTTTTCATTGTCCATTCTGCCTGGCGGCAAGATAATTTGGTGTGACATAGAGAAGCAGTGGCAGATTTCAAATAAATAATTATTATCATATATTATTTTAGCGTATTGTGATTTAGGGCTCACTGGAAATAAAAAACACAGCATACAATACATTATGGCTATTATAATTTATAATTCATATCATTAATTAACTAGCATCAAGCATTCTCATATATCTATGTAAAATTAGTACATAAAAAACAAACATCTAAATTTATATTTTTAATTAATTACTAACTAGAAAAAAAATTTCAAAAATATGTAACATAATATAAAATATAGGTACCGAATAGTTTCACTTTTTGCATGTAGTTTCAGTATAAATATATAGATGATACCGTTCCTGTGCAAATCGAACATATTTTTCCTTTTTATTAAATTCTATGTAGGTATGAAAATTCATTTTCCCATCTACATATATATGAATTATGAATTATTTAAGTATATACGGTTTTCACTGGATCTTGACGCTGGAGAACCTACGAAATACGAAATATATTTTTTCAAAAAACTATACAATATGTAATTTTATGTAAATATAATTCTTTAGGACCTAACGAACCCAGACTTTAATGTACGTATGTTCGTAATGTATGTATGCATTCCTCCTAAAGCAGGTAACCGCTTGTGTGCCAATGTATCAGGAATTATTGTCAAGATGAATGTGTGCTGAGAGTAATCGAACACTATTTCAACAACTTCCACTTGAGTATTAAACTTTTGTTTGCCTTGGTAAAAATTTTAATGATAAATATCTTGTGATTAGTCAAAAGTTTTTATAGTAGTCGTCACCTAACTTTAAAACTAGAGAAGAACAGACTTGTGTTAGCTTTGTTTTTGGAGTTATTCCTTATGAATTAAAACATGTACTCGTAGGCAAAGCGGGTAGGTCGAATATGGTAAGTAACTACTCTATCCACATTCAAGTGTATTTTTAATTCTTTATAATTTTGACTAGTAAATAAATTAATAATATAAAGGAATTATAAAGCAAAAAAGATGTTCTATTTAGACCTGTGTGAATCAATTCCGAATGAAAATGAATTCCTCTATTCGATTCAAATTTCGAAATGGTTCGAATAATTCCTCGAATACTTGAAAACTTTTTTAAATTATTCATAAAATTCATCAACAATTCAAAATTTTTCGATTAGTCGAAAAATTTTCGGATATTTCATTAATTATTTGAACTTAGTGGAAAATTTTCGAAACATTACGAAAATTTCGAATTTTTAAATTTTTGGGACATTTGATTCGAATTTAAAATATATGATTTGTTACGAACCATGTTTTTTTTCATATTCAATAATTTTATCTGATAATATAGAAATTGCCTATTTATGAAGTTGTGAGTCACTCTTTTGGGCTTCCAGTCTCTGTTTCCCCGCTTTGGGTTATCTTACTTTATGTACGTATGTTGATGCTATAGAGGTTTTAGAATCGAACAGACGGAGACCCTGTCCCGAGCTCCTCACTCAAAAAAACTCCCCGGCTTGTAATTTAATTACACGACTCGGGAAATGATGATAAGATGTTTAAAAACAATTAATTAGTAACCTTCCCGCAAATTGATGTTCACATTTTTTACTTTTTTTTTTTACTTTTCATTGTCATTACGCATTTTGATGTAGATTATTTTTTTTAAAATTGTGGTTGTAAATAGTTGAAAATTTTAATAAACCATGATTTGTTAAGTACAAAAATAAATTGTTTTTTGTTAAGTTTTAGGAGATTCAAAATAATACCTTTTGAAAACGTTAATTGAAATTGATTTTTTAGTATTTTTCGTAGAAATTTACGTTTAATTAACAATTTCTAGCGAAGAGAATAATTATTCTGTTATAATTTAAGGAAAATGTATGTTATTTGTCCGCGCCCAGAATTTTTAAATCAGGTTCATGAATAACTCTTCTCAACTTGTTAAAGTTCACCTCGCAATTGCAGTTCAATGCATTTTACGGTAATTAAAAAGAATCATATGGAGAAAAGTCTTAAAATAAAGATTGAAATAATATGGACTTTACACTTTTTCATAGTACTTGAACTTTTCTTTAATATTATTTTGTATAGAAAACGACCGGTACTATTAACTCTTTATAATATTAATAGATTTGAGCGTTACTTTATGGTATTCCATATTTGTAAATAATAAACAAATATTTTACTTTGCAAAATACCACTTTTATTTTTGAAACTGTGACAATATTGTTTCGAACCGTTAGTTCATTTTTAAACAGAATGAAAATGAACTAACGGTTCGAAACAATATTGTCACAGTTTCAAAAATAAAAGTGGTATTTTGCAAAGTAAAATATTTGTTTATTATTTACTATTAACTTTGTTTTGCTTTATGTCAACGAAAAATGAAAAATCACGGCACACATACTTCTATTTAACATTCATAATATTATAAATATTATGACAGTTTTCGTACACCACATCCTTTATAAACATCCCGTGTCGTAGTTCCACAAACAAGGAATCAGGAGCCAAGCAATCCCAGATACTGTATATGCATATAGTACAAGGCAAAAAAATCAACGTACGAATAAGGTACGATAAATGTTAATTTAAATATGTGACAGTAATGATATAAAATGGTAAGCTGTAAGAAAGAGACAACTATGCCACCGTGTGTAGATAAACTAGAAACACACACGACACACCAACACAAACACAAACACCAATTTTAGTGAATGTTAACTTTCAATGCTAATTTTATCCTGAGTGATGAGAATAATTATTTACTGTCATTAAAAGCCACAACGGGGTAAAAGTGGTAGAAATGTTGTTTATAATCCCTCTTCGCTTCTCTCTCATTACTATCCTGCAGTCATTCAGTCAATGCTAAAGTAGATAGACCAAGAGCCAGCGTTCATTTCATTCAAAGAGTTTTCTATCGGTTAAAAGGACCCCTCCGGATAAGATAGGTGAATCTGCCTAAGGTCCAACCTGGGTCGGGGGTGCCATGGTAGGGTTCCCCTTGCACATGTATTCCATAGCTGCAATATTAGGTCAAGGTTGTTTTGCGTTTTCGAGTTGTACCAAAATGTTCAATTTTGGACTTTTCCCAATTTTCCACTTTCCTTCCCCCCAAGTGCACAAGTGTTATATATATGCATTTAGGATTCCAAGAGCTTCATAAGACAGTGCATGCAGCTCTCCAAAACACGGTGTTTAGAAGAAGATATTTGCAAAAATTTCTAAATGATCTATAAAAACACAGAAAACCCGACCTTGGGCCAAAATAAGACATAGACTTTTGAAATTTACGCCTTTGAATTAGTAAATATATGTCTAAAAATATTTCGCAAAATTGGGCTAAGTAAGGCCAATTTAAGGATTTAAATACAAGGGGCTATAGTGACACTCGATGTTGCAGCCGCCTTAGTGGGCTTGTCTAGCCATAAACTTTGGCGACGCCTGCCTCTCACCCTTAAAAATAGCAAGCGCATGCGATTAAGTCTCATTACCAGTGTTTTCATCAGTACCGAAGGGTTTCACATAATATCATAATTATATCAAAAAACATGACTTCCGTCATAAAAAGGTAAACTGAAAAGTTAAATTCATGTTATCCTTGAACTCTTACCGCAGTTATTGAACAGTTTTGTTAAGGGCACATGCTTCTTAAGGTTCCTTACCCCCAACTTTTCTTTGCACTGATATGATGAGAACCCTGTCAAAAACCCCTAAACGAGTGTATTAATGTGTTTTTAGTTGAACTATTACTGAGGTAGTCGTTTACAACAAGTTACTCAACGTTTTTGTGCTGACTGTGATATCCTGGTCAAAATCGACCCCTTGTTAGGAGATAGATGGCAGCAACTACATGTGAGCCGATTTAAATAAATGTATATTACATCATTAGAATCCTTACGGTACTCTGAGTAATATAGACTAAGTGACGTGGTAGAAAAACCAGTGGTGTAGATAAATAAGCACTGCCACTAAAAAGCATTGAAAAGCGTCTGAAACAGTTTAGATAGGGTAATATTGTTAAAATTCTTACTTTACTCTGACAAACATAAGCTGGGTTTCATTTTTAGTAAAATAATATCAAAAAATATCTGACAATATTGAGGCAAACTGGTTTTGTGTTTTCGAGCTTTGTACCAGGGCAAATGCTCTGTAAGTAAAAGGAGCTCTAGACACGCGGCTTTATAGTCGTTTTGTTGACTTTATCTAGTCATAGGAAATCACAAACCTTTCCTGTCATTTTAAGTAAAAGCACGTGTGCCGTGCGTGATAAAATCTCATAACCAGTGTTTCCTACTGGAAAGGTCCTGCAAAACATCAAAAATTAAAAAAACAAAACACGCTCACTAGGTCCTCACCCTACCTCCTAGACAATGGCATGACTCGTTAAGTGTGGATAAAGATAAGTTAGGGGTAAGGAACTTTAAGAAGCATGTGTCCTTAACAAAACTGTTCAATAATTGTTTTTTTTAAGGGTGAGAGGAAGGCGTCGCCCTATTTTATGGCTAAGTAAGCCCACTAAGGCGGCTGCAACACCGAGTGTCACTGGAGCCCCTTGTATTTAAATCCTTAAATTAGCCTAACTTGGCCCAATTTTGCGAAATATTTTTACTAGACATATATTTACTAATTTACTAATTCAAAGGCGTTGATTTCAAAACTCTATGTCTGATTTTGGTCCAAGGTCGCGTTTTGTGTGTTTTTATACGTCATTTAAAAATTTTTGCAAATATCTTCTTCTAAACACCGTGTTTTGTAGAGCTGCATGCACTGTCTTATGAAGCTCTTGAAATCCTACATGCACATATATAACACTTATGCACTTGGGGGGAAGGAAAGTGGAAAATTGGAAAAAGTCCAAAATTGAACATTTTGGTACAACTCGAAAACGCAGGACAACCTTGACCTAATATTGCAGCTATGGAATACGTGCGCAAGGGGAACCCTACCATGGCACCCCCGACCCAGGTTGGACCTTAGGCAGATTCACCTATCTTATCCGGAGGGGTCCTTTATAGGTTTTCCTTCCAGCTTATGTATATTTAAAAATATGTTGAAAGATCTGTAAAACATTTTCATTCTATTAGTCCTGAAATAAGAAGCTGTCGTTTTTTTTTTTTTTTGAAATTTTCAATCACGGTTCTACGAAGATTTCGAAAACTTGAATTTTTAATTAAAGGTGTAATTATGAAATCTTGCTTGTTATGTTTTGCTATAAAAGAAAATTCACGTAAAACGTACGATTTATTAAATATTTTCGTGTCTAAACTAGTACAAAAGGATAACAATTGACATATAGTTATCATTTCATTTTATAAAAGTGTGAATTTTAGATACTTTTAGAAATAATTCATTTTACGTGTAACTAAATTTTCTCTGTAGGAAACTTACACATAATAAACATTTTTTAATGAAACCTTTTTTCGAAATGCAATATGCAAAATCCATTTTTTGCAAATATAAGCAAACGACAAGTGTTTACGGGTTGGGGTTATTCAATCAGGTTGGCGGCATGCGTTTAACCATACACGAAGATATATCTTGATAGAAAAATTCAGTCTATTAAAACATTTCAAATGAAGTGCATCTCGGCTCTTGCTCTAATTGTAAGAGAAGGGCCATACGCCACCATTCTAGTAAACAACCTCCTATTTGCCTCGTTATAATCTTCCTTTTGATTATGGATATGTACATACATACGCATACAGAAGCATAATAGGTAGGTACGTTACATTTGCCACGCATAGAGGATACAACATTCAAAATGTTTTTACATACTTAATATGAGAATATTTTATATGTATGGTATGTAATATTATGTACTGACAATATCTAAAATTTGTTATGTTCATAGATGTATGGAGATTACTGTTCCAAATGAATCAGTTGGTACAAACCGGAACCGGAGTTCCGGTTTATGGAGTTATTGAAAGTATTATTATGTTTCATAAAAATATGAACTTTAATTGATAAATACGTAGTTATATGTAGTGTACATATTTTATTTTTGTAATGGTGTATCAACATATTATACGAGTAGACCTAATTAATGTGTCAATTTGTGTAATTTTTCATTTCGACTCCTGGCAATAGATGGTATCAATATGTGTGTTCTTTCATGAAAAGAAAGTAATATATTACCTACGTCTAATAACACTGGGTAACAAAAAAAATTTTTTTTGTCCTGAAGGGTTTAATGCCTGACCTTTACAGTATATTATACGCTGAATCAAAAAAATGAAAACAGTTTTTCCTCATCACGCAAGGTTTCCTTGTGACAATCTAATAAATATATTACAATTAATAGAAACTTACTCCAATACGGATCCAGGTTTGTTACTTTAAAAGATAGTTGTAAAAGATTTTTTTGAATATTTTGCTTCTGGTACATTTCTTTTAAGGGTTCACCAGTAGTTAGTCAGCATCTTTGCATTCCATTTTCCCTGGTACCTTTTTTCCATACCTGAAATAACTGCATGAAACCGTTTTCCACGTTCACTACTTATATACTCTAGAATTCTAGATTCTGTGGAAACAAAGGAACTGGACTTTGAGTGACATGTTGCAATTCAAATCACTGTACGCTTTCAGTAGAGAGTCTACATATTTCTTGTAGTTGTCGTCCTAAAAAAATATTTAACCACATTTCTTAAACAAATCAAGGCTTTTTTTCTAAGTCATTACGTCCGCTTTTGAAATTATCATATTTTATCAATTCTTTTATCTGTGAGCCTACAAAGGTGATGCCTTCTTTGATTTTAGCATCACTAAGTTTGGGAAACTTACCTTTTAAATATAAAAACCATGTGCATTCTTATCCATAGCTTTCATTCTTATCCAAAATGAGTATCTCCTATATACCAGAGGAGTGGCTAAGCGTTCTTAGGCACTGGCACGCCGTGAGTTTTTACGAACGACGTAAATTTATCGACTCCTAAGTTTTTTAACTATAACTCAAAAACTACGCATTTTTCGTAAATACACATGATTATGGTTTTTTGTAGAGAATTAAATTTCCTATTGAAATGGCATCTTATGAACTCAAAAAAGTTTTTTCTCAACAAAATAAGTAAAAAAAAACTATTTAAAAAGAGGCGGAAATTTTTCAACTTTTCTTTTTTTTTGTTTTTCTTGAAAATATTATTATCTAATTAATTTTATCGAAAAATTAACATATAGTCTCATTTAAAAATCTACAAGTTGGTATCATAGCTCGAAAACCATAAGAGCTATAAAGTTCCTGACGATAGCAATCGGTTGGCCCCGTCGATGTCTACAACTCTTATTTGAACAATTTTTGGATTAAATCAACGTTTTGACTATAATGAAAATGTCAACTCTCGAAAAACTCACATTATATATATATATATATATATATATATATATATATATATATATATATATATATATATATATATATATATATATATATATATATATATATATATATATAATAGAATTAGGAAAAACTTTGTCAAATTTTGTGAAAAGTACACAGCAAAGGTTACTTAACGGATTTCGATAAGTGAGGTGTTTGTCAATAATGGATCACTCCGGAGGTGGCACAACGGAGCCCGAATTTTGAGATTCGACTTCATTTTTGAGTTACGAGTTCTATTGCATTTCTATAGAAACACGAATAAACAACATATCAGATTATTATAATTCACATAGTATTTGAAAAAATTATCAAACTGGATCGGCTAGGATTTGAACATGGATCTTTTGGTTGTTAACCAAGCGCCTTGAATTAATTTAACATTAAGCATTTGAATTTAAAAACATATCAGATAATAATAAATTATACTATTATTATTTAAATGAAATGAATAGATTGTGTAGAGAATTTCGGGATGTTTGATTTAACGAATGAGTCAAAACTATTACCCAAGACTCTGGAGCCCCAAAAAAACCCAAACTAAATAGCTGAACGCAAATCATTGTGAAAATTAGCTATGTCACTGAAATATGAATATTACTTATTTATAGAGTCGCGGACGAGCGAAGCGAAGCACTATTAGTAACTGATTCTGTACGAAATTTCAAAATATTAAATTAGAAAGTGGAGTAAGGTCAAAATTGTTCCCCCGAACTATCAGGTAGGACTCAAATTAAACAACTGAATGGTTCTTGACAAATTTTTCCTTAGATACTGTTAGGATTTCAAAAAAAGATAAAAGGGTGATAAAAACTGTTCGACTGTTCCAAGAAAGACCGAAACTTGAAGTATTTCTAAAATTATCATTACAATTACCTGCAGAAAGTTATTAAAACGTGAAAATTAGTTATTCTATTTAGATATGAATGTGATTAGAACAGAAATGTCTTTCAGGTGGGAAAACAGTTGATCAGGTCGGGCCTGGAGGGCGCCATTTATATATTTGAAGAACGAGTTGACATTTTGAAAACAGGCGGCAATAAAGGATTATTTTAAAGAATTGGAAGCGGACGGAGAGGCATTGACGATAATGTAATTCCATTTTGTGAGAATCGCGAATGGGATTAAAATTGATAAATCGGGCGGAAGTGGGATTGAGTGGGATTTGACAATTTTTCTCGGGATTGGGAGCGAGTGATAATAGAAAATTAATTTTTGGAGTGAGTGAGAATGGGACAAAATATTACCACTGACAAGACCTCTACTTAACGTAGTTGCTCTGAGATAGTCAGGTACAAAAATATATCTCAAAAAAAATTTAGTTTTATCAAAAATTAAATAATGTATTAATATTCTTCAGGGATTATATTTGTATACCACTTGTTGTTTCTAATTTCCACGCGCTTATGTTATAGCAAGATAAAAACATTGTTCAAAAACGGCGTGGTGAATAATTTTTATTTCTTAATAAATATGGCTTGTAACTTTGTATTTTATAACATATTAAATTTTTATCAAATTCCTTTGACACGTTTTCATTTTATTCAAAAAAAAATAGAGTTCTCATAAGAGCCCGTGTTAAAATTACAAAACTTTGAAATCGTTTTCCTCAAAATAGGGGTGGTCATTTTTTTTTCGGAAGGGTTTGTATTATTGGTATTGAATTAGATAAATATCTGGAGAAGTTTCGTTAAAATCCTTTAAAAAAATCGTTTTATGGACCAACAACCTTAAGAGTCGTTTGACAAACGAACCGGGTCACTATAAATAACTTATTTCATACAAAATTTTAGGATACCTGACTTTGAAATATTTAAACCTATCATTCTGATAATTTTACGTATAGGTGAAACTGCTAGTCAGAGCTATTCCGTTCCAGGGAATTATACAAAACACCAAATTGAAAATATAAATTTTTACTTTCCGATAACGATTCATGTATTCTTCAGTACATAACGTAGTTCCCCAGAGACAGAAACAAAAGTAGGTATATCTCAAAAAAAATTTTCATTTATCAAAAATTAAATAATGTATTAATATTCTTCAGTTATTATATTTGTATACCCAGCGCCGGATAAAGGGGCGGGCAGGCCGGGCGACCGCCCGGGGTGCCAAATTTGAAGGGGCGCCGACAGGGCCGGATCTAGGGGGGTAGCCGGGCGGCAGGTCTTGAGGGGCGCCAAAATTAGGTATAAGTTTTTTTTTGCTCTTCACTTGTTCTTTGAGAGGGAAATAGAAATCTTTTTTTCTACAGGGGCGCCATTTTTTGACCCTGCCCCTGGCGCCACTTAGGCAACGTCCGGCCCTGTAGTATACCACTTATTTTTTTGGAATTTCCGCGCACTTATGTTGTAGCAATATAAAAACATTGTTGAGGAAGTGTTGTAGAAATGTTGTAAAATGATGTTTTTAAATTGTATTTCAAAAACGGCGTAGTGAATAATTTTTATTTCTTATGGTTTGTAATTTTGTATTTTATAATATAACATATTAAATTTATATGAAATTCCTTTGACACGTTTTCATCTTGTAAAAATTTCCCTGTCGCAGCATCTTGCATGACAGCGAGTTGCCGTTTATAAAAATTCGTTTTTATCGGACACCAGTTTACATAGAATGGTAGTTTAAGAACCTTTTTTATGTAAGTTTTCTTCCTCTTTCTAATGGTATAAAAAATGTCGGAAAAACTTTTGAATAAGAGGAAATTTTGGTAAAAAACTAATTTTTTCAAGAACAAAAACCATCTTCTGGGCCTCGGACGTGTCTGGCTAACGAACTTGTCCAACGGTCTGGAACTTTCAATATTGTCACAAAATTTCGTAAACCTAGGACCTATTTCGTAGACCTATATATATATATATATATATATATATATATATATATATATATATATATATATATATATATATATATATATATATATATATATATATATATATCCTATATACAATTCACTACATACACGATCGTGCAAAAAGTACTTATTGCATTACTTAGAAAGCAAAAAATTCTATTGAATATACATTTAAGAATAAAAATCACTTTGAAAACAAAGTTTATTTTTCAATATTCCGATCAATCAAATCATTATTTACTATTCCAACTGACGTGACTAGATTATGTGACTTCTATTAACCCTATGGTGAGAACTAGTTTTAATTTGTTAAAGTATTTCTAAAAACACAAACTACTATAATAGTTGAAATTATGTGAAAAACTTCTCAGTTGACTGTTGTCTCACGTAGTTAGTTATCCATTGCTCCAATATATACGTACGTATATTGTTTGCCGTACAGACGTATTTACCGACAGATGAGATATTTATCAGGACTTTATATTCTTAGACCAAGGCACCGAAGCTAAGTCAATTGTTCAAAAGAAATACATTCATTTAATCCGTGCAAAATAAAAACAAGGAATGTCAATGTATTGCGTATGTACAGATGATCATTTTGTTACCCAATTTGTGTTATCAGTAATTTTATTTTATCTCTGTATATTAATACACTTAATTTGTGTTCAAAATGCCTCCTATCGGGAAAGTTTTAGGGTAGTTTTGATTTCTTCCATTTTATATGTTTTTTGGGATGCTGAATCCGAGTCTGACGTTTGCTAACAAAATTTCGTGCCGTAACATTGCAATAAATGCAAAAAAAGGTAAAAATCTCATTTTTTGGTGGTTTCAGCGAATTTCGATAACTTAAAATTCAGCCATTACGGTCGCCCTCATGACGCAATCTCTAGCCGAGACTATAACAGAAATATGTTTTGAGGTCCCTAGAATACGAAAATTATATTCACTAAAATTTATATATATATATATATATATATATATATATATATATATATATATATATATATATATGCTTAGAAAATTATAAAATTTTGTGTGGGAACTGGATTCTGGATTGGCTCGACTAAGTTCATTAGCCAGACACGTCGGATACCCAGAAGTAGGTTTCCGGGCCATTTTTTATCATTCGATCCTATCAGAAGAGAGTTCGATTTTTACATCGTTGGAAAGGAAAAAAAAATTATGAAGAAAACTACACAACGGGTTTTAAAAATAATTTTTACGGTGGTCCTACCTAACACTGAGAATTATTTTATTTCATTTCGTATGGTCTGACCACCTAAAATTGTTCTACGACTCGAAAATATAATGTGTGTAAAATTTCAGCAGTTTTAATCAACATTTAATGGTAGCTCAATGGAGTCGAAGTTTTACATAAAATGTCATTTTTGCAATAAAACATCAATGAACATGTGTGAGTGCTCAAAATACTTTTATTAGTTATTTAAAAAAAATCAGACGCAAATTCTTATACATAATAATAAAGTATTTCCCTTTAAGGATCCACAAAAAAAAGAAAATTATTATTATTTAATATTATGTATAATCCAGCCCACAGCACAGCTCAATATAGTGATTTAACAAATTCCTTTTGACTAATTGCCAAAATTTATTAGAGATCAGTTCAACTTTTGTAATGTCTATTTAAAAAAAATTATTTTCAAGTTGTTTTTTATCTATGTTTTTCCACCACTTCTAATAAATATTGTCTTTCAGGGTTGTCATTAACAAAGCTCAAATGTTAAGTATCGCCTCTGCTTGCTTGTAGTCACTTTTATGATGCCATTCTTCTCGGTCAAATTCTAAATACCCTCTTGGAATAATGAAATATTAAGACGATGAAAGAAATTGATCGCATTTTTTGTCACAAAATCTTATACCTGCATCTCACTTGAACTCTTGCCACTTAACGCTTAAGAGGTTCGTCAACCCCGTCCTTTTCATTAATGAATTGAATCATAGCTTTTTTGAAGTTATGGACACATTTTCGTCGAAAAAGGCCAGACCCACAAGATCCCACTTAAATACCATAAGTGCCCTTCGAATTTCTTTTTGGCAATTTTAGAAAATTCAGAATTTATCTTCCCATAAGTACTAAGCTGTTAAAGTAACCTGAGATCACGAAAGGAGCTGAAATAGTAAGAGGGGCTGTAAACCAAGCTCTCAGATAAATAGGAACAAGAAAATGCAAACGTCACTCAATCCGTTTTCTTCTTTCTTACAATTAGTGAGTTTCAATTGGCTACATTCACATTTTAAAGGAAACAATGCTTTGGCCATCCATCTAGCTTGATGATTAGCTCCAAGGGACATAAAGTGTACTCCGCGCGATGGAAGTCCTTCCAAGTATAGAATCACAAACTCTAAGAATTCTCTGTAGTCATCTCTCATTTAAATTTTCGTCAGTCTGCTAACTGTAAATTGAGTCACAATTTCCTTCTCATCTCTTAAAGTTGCCATAACATTTTCATCATTCCTTGCACACTCGTACGCCAACTGGTCGATATTACTCCAGCACTGCTTAAGACGTTTAAAAATAGCAATATCAGGCTTAGATAATTGATATAAGCGTTGTTAAAGACACTTGCTAGAATGATTTTTAATAGGCAATGTCGACATGCTAAGTACAGACATGCAGGCTCCATTTCTGTGATCTGTGTTGCCAGCAGTAGTACCGAAATACATTGCATTTACCTGTTATGTAATCCCCACACTCCAATATGTACCAACCCCAACGGTCTATTTCATTGTTCGATAAAATTCAAATATTCTCGTTTCGTTAGTTGTTGTCAGTATTATATTATATTATTTTTGGAATATTATTTTGTGTCTAATTATATATACGATTTCTTGTTTATTTTTTTTTAAATTTTTGATTTACATTTATTTTAATTCAACTTTTTTTTTACTAATTGTACACTAGCGGAAATAATTAAAGGATCAAAAGAAAATTCCAAATTTTTAGCGATTTTTCGAATGGCTGTATCTTTATGAAAAATGGTCGTATCGGAGTCGTAAGCAAAGCAATTTAAAGCTGGAAGTTTCTAGTTTCGAGATCTTGTGACAAAAAAATTTTCAAAGCAGCGTGTGTGGCGCAATCCTAATAAATACACTGAAAAAAAATTTTGGAAATTTTTTCGGTTTTTTTTTTTTTTTTTTTTGGTCCACGGACTTGGAAAAAATTTTTTCGACTTAACCACCATATTGACCGGATAACTTGTTCATTCAGCTTTTATTTGCTTTTTTATAAACTTTTATACGACCACGTCTCGCTGAGATATCGGACTTTGAATGGAAAAGGATCATTTTGTCTTTGAGTATCGATATCTCAGCAACGAATGATCACACAGAAAATTGAACGGGTGTTTTAAAAACTCGAATAAATTCTCTACAAGGATTAGCCATTGTTTTTTCAGAAAAAAAATTTTTGCATACTTTACATGAATTTGAAAAATCAAGAAGAAAATAGCTTTTGGTGGCTCTTTGGAAAATCAAGCGCTGAATTAAAAACTTCGAGAAAACCACTAATGTTAAGTGTGCGATTTATAGTTTAATATATCCACGAAGACCTCACCGAGTTTCAGTTTAATCCATTCAGCCGTTTTTGTGTTTCATTCGATTGAATTTTTGAAAAAATTAAAGGATAATTTTTTTGATTTTAAACTTTCATAACCTTCAATAAAATGAAAAAAAAAATTTTCTCAGCTTTTTTCACATTTTAATCAATAACAGTATTTAAATTTATAGAAAAAAAAATTCTTATAAAATTTTCAAAAAAATTTTTTTTTTAAGAACTTTTCGAAAAAATTTTTCAAAAATTTTTTTGAAAAATCTTAGAAAAAAGTTTGTTTTGAAAATTTTCTAAGAAATTTCTTTTTTTTATAAATTTAAATACTGTTATTGATAAAAATGTGAAGAAAACAGAAAAAAATTTTTTTTTCATTTTCTTGAAGATTATAAAAATTTAAGATCAAAAAAATTATCCTTTAATTTTTTCAAAAATTCAATCGAATGAAACACAAGAACGGCTGGATGGATTAAACTGAAACTCGGTGGGGTTGTTGTGGGTATATCGAACTGTAAAAGGCACACATAACATTAGTGATTTTCTGGAAGTTTTTAATTCAGCGCTTGATTTTCCAAAGAGCCACCAAAAGCTCTTTTTTTCTTGATTTTTCAAATTCATGTAAAGTATGCAAAAAATTTTTTCTGAAAAAACAATGGCTAATCCTTGTAGAGAATTTATTCGAGTTTTTAAAACAGCCACTCAATTTTCTGTGTGATTATTGGTGGCTGAGATATCGATGGTCAAAGACAAAATGATCCTTTTCCATTCAAAGTCCGATATCTCAGCGAGAAGTGGTCGTATAAAAGTCTATAAACAAGCAAATTAAAGCTGAATGAACAAGTTATCCGGTTCATATAGTGGTTAAGTCGGAAAAATTTTTTCCAAGTCCGTGGATCAAATAAAAAAACCGAAAAAATTTCGAAATTTTTTTTTTCAGTGTATTTGTTAGAATTGCGCCACACAAGCTGCTTTGAAAATTTTTTTATCGCAAGATCTCGAAACTATAAACTTCCAGCTCTAAATTGCTTTGCTTACGACTCCGATACGACCATTTTTCACAAAGATACAGCCATTCGAAAAATCGCTAAAAATTTGGAATTTTTTTTTGATCCTTTAATTATTTCCGCTAGTGTAATTTTGATGTCTGAAATTTAGATACTTGAGAACCTTGCTTTAAAATCTTAAGTAGCATAACAATAAAGAATTGAATTTAACTAATTGACATTATAACAAAAAGAATTTTCTGGGATCTTGGAGTCAAAAAAATTACAAACAGTTAGGTAAAAATTTTAGTTTTTACTTCTAAATCTGAGGGTTTTACCAAGTGATGTAGTTTCAGTAAAAAACGTTAATAAAAAGTCTAAAAAAACACTAAGTAGATATCACGAAATGGAAACAGATAAATATAGCACTCTGTCTCCCCAGACAATATTTTCACGCGTCAGCCCTGTAAAATAGAACTAAGTTCAGGTTGAAATTTCATTTTACTTGAGCGACCTCTAAATATCATCTTATTTGCCTGAAATTTTACACAAATTAATTTCGTACGTCTTAGAACAACATAAGAGGGTCAGATAGCAACGTTTCGAAACTTCAAAAATAAGGACTACCCTTATATATATATATATATATATATATATATATATATATATATATATATATATATATATATAAACGATGCAAAAATCGAACTCTCTTTAGGATATTTTTTCTTTCTAACAGTAAAAGTATTTTTAAAACCCGTTATGTAGTTTCACTTGCGGCCGCAGGACAGTTTTTGATCTCAGATAACATCACTTGTTATGTTACCATCCCAGGACCCTGGCCGACCTCATACTATTATTTAAGCTATACCCATCAAAAATTATTTATTTCTGTAACAATGAAAAAATTTTCAAAATCGGTCGGGTATATATATATATATATATATATATATAATCATATATATATATATATATATATATATATATATATATATATATTAATGAGGTCCACTGGGATCTTGCAGAAGTACTACCGAAAGCTACCGAACCGATTCTAAAAATTTTCTCATTGCACGAAAACTAAGTTATTTTAGTTGGATAGCACTACTCTGCACAAAGTCCGTTCGGGGTCTTGGGTCCCAAAAATACCAAAAATAAATTACCCAGCCGATTTTGACTAAACTGTTTTAAATGGATATATGCGTTAAGCGCCTTATACGGAAAAGCGCCAAAAATTAACTACTCAACTGATTTTGAAAACCTTTTCACTCTTAAAAAGCTGAATTATTTTAAATGGGTACAGGTCTTAGATGAGATCCGCCAGTGCCCAATATTTAGAAATTCGCTATGCTATGTAGATGCTGCGACAGGGATATTTTATTTATAACTTGAAAACTATCAACTTTTCGTAAATAATCTTCCTATGCAAAATGAAAGTACATAAAATTTTCTACAAATGTTGTTAGGTATTTCAGTTTTTTTCTCCGACGAATTCGGGTTCCAGCGCTGATTGAAAATTAGCATATTTCGGTTGTCTCTACAAAACCCGACTAAAACGCTACTGTTATTTAGTGAATTCCTCCTAGTTTTAAGTTAAATTTATTGTACCCCCTACGTTCGAGGCATCGAGACCCTTTGTATTGTTCACGAGGTTTTCTCCTCCTCCTCCCACTTTCGTTGTGTATGTTTTTGAGGTGCTCAATCGGAATTTGATGTTTGATAACAAAAATTCACGATACAACATCAAAAAACAAGTGCAAAAAGGTTAAAATCTCATTCTGCTTTTTGCTTGCAACTCGAAAACTTTTCGTTAATAATGCCCCTATACAAAATGAAAGTGCGTGAAATTTGTAGAAAATTTTGACTGAGAGATAGTAAATTCCTCCTAGTTTTCTGCTCATACCGTATTTAGATGGTATATGTAAAGGTTCAGTTCATTTTTTCAAAAGTTACATAATGTTCAAGTTATTTAATGCAGTCCGAAATTGTACAAATTCTGTTTAAATCAGGTATTAAATCTTAGCCATTCTTTAATTGATTGATTAATTAATTAAAGGATGGCAACTCGAGTATTAAAATACCCCTGTCTCAGCATCCTGTATAACATAGCGAATTTCCGTTTACAAAAGGTAGATTTTCTCGGAAAGGAGATTACATTGAATAATGGTTTAAAAACCATTTTTATGTAATTTTTCTCCTCTTTTCAATGGTGTAAAAAAAATGTTGCAGACTTTTAAATTTGGAAAAATCTAGACAAAAAACTAACTTTTCCACGAAAAATTCCCAAAAACTCATATTTCAGACATCAGATGTGTTTTGTTGAGGAACTTATTCAAGATTTTTGCACTTTCAACGTTTTCACCAAATTTCTTACAAGTCATATAAAAATCCCTTATGTTTGTAATAAATAATCCCTTTTTAGTCAAATAAATATTATAGTCCAAACTCCGATAGCGTAAAATCACATCTGATAAAACACCTCAAATTAAAAAAAGCTAAATCGATAGTAACTAATGCCGACAATAGGAAATGCCCGGTAGACCTTTGAATTTTTGTTATATTCTATTTTTAAAAACTTTTTGAAATGGCTGAAAAAATCTCAAATTTACCTCACATGACACCTCTCTACCAAAGCTCTTACCATTTCCAAGATATTTAAGAAAATTGGAAAAAATAAAATTTTCAGGGGTGAGTCTCGCCTCCTTAAACCGCTTATGAGCACGAACGAAATATGGCTCGTGATTAATTTTAATACGCCAAATCCACCAATCCACCAAAGTTTCAAAAATTTTTGAGAGATACAGTTGGATACCTTTCCTTGTAAGTTTGTTAAATTTTTTATTAAATTATCGTGTTATTAAATTATTTCGGATTATTATTTCTTTTTTTAGGCACTAGTTAACAAAATTTGCCAGACAGACCAATTTTAATAGATTGGTAATGTCTAAAAATTTCACTTAAAAAAAAAAAATTGGGTGTTATGTGAGGTAAGTAAGATTGCCTAAACTTTTCACAAATTAGAAGAGGTTTGTCTGACATTGATTTACCAAATATGCCAGAAAGACCGATTCCTTAGTAAAATTATATAATTTGCTATATGTGAATTTCAATAAGGTGTTATGTACGGTAAGTTTGAGGTTTTTACAGCCATTTCAAAAATTTTTTAAAAATAGGATTTAACAAAAATTTAAAGGTCTGTCGAATATTTTCTATTGTCGGCATTAGTTACTATCGATTTAGCTGTTTTAATTTGAGGTGTTTTATCAGGGATGATTGTTGCTATCAGAGCTTAGACTATTAAGGATATTTGAATTCATAAACATTGTACTATGTAGATATACCTTGTTTATTTTGTTTAGAATATGAACACCATATTCCTTTCTCTGTTTTATATATATACTTATCTGTCATCTACAGTAGAATTTTAACTAAAAGAAAGAGGATAAATTCTTCTTAGTTACAATTTATCTCTTTTTATTATTGAATATAAGATATATAATTATCTCTCTTTCATTTATTTGTACAATTTATCTCTTTCTATTGAATATAAAAGATATATAATTATCTCTCTTTCATTTATTTGTCAGTGTTGCCTTGGTTAACATTTAAAATATTTGTAATCCCCTTACCTTAGAATTTCCCTTAAAAAACTTTCTTTTAGTTAAAATACTACTGTACTGAGAATATATACATACATATACATTTATGTATATATTCTTTTATATATATATATATATATATATATATATATATATATATATATATATATATATATAAATATATTCTTTTATATATATAAATATATTCTTTTATATAAACAAATATATACATGTATATATGTACATTATACCATTACACATGTTATTGCAAATGTGTCGTGCCACCGAAGTAATGTTGTTTGAACTCGTCGCGACTTGGCTCCGATAATGATTCCAAATATTATTAATGGGTTGTTGTTGTTTGATAATTTTGAGAACAAGTTCTCAATGAGGATCGCCAGTTAATTTGGTTTACGTCGAATTAAGAAACACGCACTTTGATTGAATTTGTTTACGTCAAATTAACAAACACGACTTTACTTGCTTTTTCACTGAGTTAAGGTATTTTTATCAGAAAATAAAAAGCTTTGAATCATTTTCAACAATAGTTTTATTAACAATAAAAATAATCAATTACAAAATTAACATTACGACGTTATTTTTATTAGTGTGTTTTAATTATTTTGGTGTGCTTATTTATATTAAAATTAATTAGCTTTCTACAAAAGAATGTTGTCCTTTGGATTTTTTTGTTTCCAAATTCTCATTAATAAAGGCGCCAGAAGTCTTGATGATTAGAGGGTGAATGGAAAGTTTGATGTTATGTAACTTTCTAATCATTATGTGTCACCACATATGGATACACATAATACATAATATACAGTATACATGTGAATTGTGTATGTCTTTGCTAGTGTACCAGGCAGCGGGTTTAAGGGTTCCAAAGAAAATTATCGAAATCCCTTATTTTAAATTTTCTATGTGCATTCTATAAGATGGATCCCAATTAAAAAATAACAAAAAATAATATAAAATAAAATAAAAATTAAAAAATTAAAAATAAAAAAAAAAAATAAAAACTGGAAATTGAAAAGTAGGAACGAAAATTTTTTCTACGTATCAATGTATCATATCGTATTGGATACCGTTAGGCAGGGCTGTTAAAGCGAAGTTGAGATATCTTTAACAATTTTTAATTTTTTAGCGACGTAAATGAAATATTGACCTTCAAAACGAGGTTTATAGTAAGCGAAGAAAAAAACACGCAGTCAGTCGATCAAGCGGTAGTTTTTAATTTTTTTTTAAATTTAAAAAATGATATAGGTATTATTTTTAAATATTTTTTAAGCTTTTAGAAAATTTCTGAATGAAAAATTCAACTATTACTGCCAATACAAAAGATTTACGGAATTATTTTTACACCATGGCTAAGAGAGGAACGAATCACAGAACATACCTTTTGAACCACTATCCTATGTACGCGGGTTTTCGAGAAAATATAATTTTCATCACTGGAAATTCCCTGTTATGCAGGATGCTCCGACAGGAGTATTTATACATACTATACATACAACTATTTTTAAAAGAAGGATCAATCCATATCAAGCGATCCAAAGACAATTACCTTACTATTTTATATTAACCTAAGATTTTGTCCTCTGGTTATAGTAGGCGAAAGAAGAAAGAAACCAAAAAATTTTGCTTTTATCTCATGTACTTTTTTATTAAACAATTTTTTAAATTTGTGAAAAATGTGAAATTTAGGCACACATTGTTTTACGTTTCTAGCTATATCTCGGTTTAGTATAAAAATATACTTTGGAACAAAATAGCATTTTTCTTAGAAATTTGCAAGCTTTAAAATGATATGCAACAAGCTAATTTCAAAACAATTATAACTTTTAATTTTTCAACTTAAATTTTCAAAATTTTATTTCAAAATAATAATATGATAAATCTTTTTGAAAAATTTTTAGGTAATTACTTAAGTATTGATGTAAAAACAAATAAAATTTTAGGTTGAAATCCTATAGGGATCATACTTAAAAAAATGTTTTCCCAATACAATGTGCCTCCCAAAAACACTCAAAAGTTATTATAATTCTACTATCCTTTTTCAATATATTAGATAGTAGGTCTTGTGAGAGATAGCTATGTTACGAGTTTGTCTAAAACATAAATTTATGTGGATGAGTCATTTCCAGTTGTCGTTCTTTTCACTAGAACTCTGGTTCCTTTTTTGAAGCAAGTATTTACGCTATATACCACTGAAAATTATGACGACCATGATATCAATCCAATATAAGCAATTTATAAGAGTGTGACAACAATACTTTAATGTATTGGTATCTTTTTATATCCCTGACTCAAAGTTAGTATTCCTTTAAGAAATATATTATCTTGCCATTTATTAGATAACGACAAAATATACTATAGGAATTCAAATGACTGTTGCTATTGCTTCCGAGACTGCTAAAGTAGCGGAAACATTGTGATCACTTTTGAAAAATAAAAAATTTTTTCCCTCCAAAATAAAATTTTTTACGCACATTTCACGTTTTAGAACTTCCTGAACAATTTTGGTTTGGTGTCTGTCTGTCCGTCTGTGTGTCGCCAGTTCGCACCAAGTGGCATAACTTCTGAACTATTCGATTGTTTTTAATGAAATTTTCAGAAATTATGCAGTTTGGTTCCTAGATGGTTCCATATGAATTTAATCGAAATAGGAGTAACGGTAGCTACGCCTCTACCATGTCATTCCATTAATATACTAAATTGTACCAAGTGGCATAACCTCTGAACTATTCAATTCTTTTTTATGAAATTGCCAGAAATTATGCGTTCTGGTTTCTAGATGGTTCCCTACAAATTTAATTGCATTCGGAATAATAGTATCCGCAGCGCTACCATGAAATGCCATTAAATGTCAATATCTTATTTACTGCTAGTCCCACTTCGCTCAAATTTTTAAAGTATTTTGGGTGTTAGTTTCTAAAATATTTAGCTATTATTTTATAGTTCAGTCTTTAAGTATTTTTTTAACAATTTTTTTCGAACTTTAAGGTGAAAATGTTATAATTTCACGGTACACTTATATTTGGTAGAATACTATATTAAAGTTTATTACGAGTACGAAGAAGCTGTGTGCCACACCCCCATTGGCAGAGTATTTTTTCTGTAATGATAATTTAATTTTTTAAGCGACTTTTTGACTTGTCATTCTATACAATTCTATGGTTGAACACCGAATTGCTGGATCAGATTTAATATAAAGACTGAGGTTACACAACCCACTTTTACAAACTAGCAACACTTTCAATGGGATACTGGGGTTACACAACCCACTTTTAGAAACACTGAGCAATTAACTGAACTGCACTGCTCAACGACTGGCATGAGATCAATTCATATCTAAAGTTCTGCTTGGAAGATCCTACTTGTCTGTTTCCTGTCACAGCTTGACTATCTCAGGACAAATAAAATAACCGGATCTTTATCAGAACTTATTGAAACTCACAGAGTTTCTTCCATAACATACATAAAATTACCATTTACACATATGTATAAACCTTGTATCTGTTAATAAACTGAGTTATAATCATCAGAACACACTAATTTCAAGATTCTTTAAATGCGTTTTTTGTCTCTTCATAGATATATTTAAAAATATATATGATCCCATGAAGATCCCAACTTGGTTTTTTTAAATTTTGTTTAAAAAAGTTAAAAGAATAACTAGGATATTTTTCGAAATTTTTGAGGACATTACTTTCTTGGAATCTTTTTTGAAATTTTGAGTTTTTATATAAAAATTTTTAGTTGCATTAAACACACACTTGTAATATATCAAATTAAAGCTTATGCAGTTTTGAAGAGAATGATGTTTTTTCTATATTTCTATCACAACCCTAAACGGAGTTACAGTAAAAAACGTATTATGTTACACTGTAAAAATTTGCGAATTTTCCAAATTTCAAAATTATTTAAAAAGGCAACTATAAGTGATAAAAAATCTAAAATTTATATTTATTAAAGTTAGAGTAGCTCTTCAAAAAAATCAAAAGAAAAAAGGTACTGAATGAGGTCAGATAAAATACTAATTCAAATTTGGATCACTTGATATGGATTGACCCAGAATATGTATGAAAAAATTTGAAATATTATATCCTAAAAATATTGATTACTATATGTGATAATAATATATAAATAAACGGTATGCAGATACAAAGAGCTTATAAAGATACCTGTAAAACTTGTCTTATGTGATTTTTTCCGCTTCTTAAGATGGTGTAAATAAAATATTAAGAAACTACGAAAAATAATAAAAGGAATCTTAACTTCAACTAGCCCTCTCAAATTATATCCAAGACTATGTGATATGTCGGGAAAAAATTTTCATCTCTAAATTTCAATTATTAATTTTTTTCCTTGCTATTTATTAACTGAGATCTCAATCTGTAGATAGTCCATGCAGAATGTACAAATCTCATGAGTTTACAGATTTTTCTTCGGAATCCTAGTAAGAATATTCTCAATTTACATGGTCTATAGGATACAACAGTCACAGCATATATGACAGAAACGATCACAATCTGTGTAACATATAGTGAATTTGGTTATTTTTAAGTTATTTTTCTCGAAAATCTCCTAACATTTGAAAATGGTTTAAAAGCCTATCTTATATGATTTTTTCCGTACTTTGTAATGGTATAAAAAATGTGGCAAAAACTTTTAAACTATAGAAAATTTTGGCCAAAAACTCATTTTCACGAAAAATGCTCAAAAAACCATGTTCTTGGTATCGAACGTGTTTGGCTGAAGAACTTATCCAAGATTTTTGGACTTCCAATGTTGTCACCAAATTTTGTAAAACTAGAAGGTTTTCCTGGAGAGCTACAGTGCTGATACATATATACATACATACCTACATACATAAATACATATATATATATATATATATATATATATATATATATATATATATATATATATATATATATATATATATATATATATATATATATATATATATATATATAGCCATAACTGGTCTTAGCCATAACACGACTTAAGCCCGGGCCTATGGAAGTTTGTTTTGCGGTCGACAGAACCCAAAAATAACATTCAATAAAATTTATATATATATATATATATATATATATATATATATATATATATATATATAAATTTTATTGAATGTTATTTTTGGGTTCTGTCGACCGCAAAACAAACTTCCATAGGCCCGGGCTTAAGTCGTGTTATGGCTAAGACCAGGAAACTAAGATGTTATTTTAGTTTAACCTAGAAAAACTAATTAAATTAACAGTTTTTAATTGTTCATTCACTCATAACTTTATAAAACAATAATTATACTAAACATATTTACTCAAATATGTGATAATTTTACCATTTTTTCTGAAAAGTGGCTGCTTAGAATGGCTGCCTTGTCATCTGTCTACAATTTAGTACCCCTATCTACAAAAGCGACTGCAGCGCTCGCGTACCACAAACAAGGTACAATTGACACAAAAATATAAGAATTTCGAGATGAGAACAAAAAAATTATTTTTGTTCTTTCTCAAAAATCAGATATATTTTCCAGAAAATTTTTATTACTATGATAAAGTGATCAGGTTCGCGTAAATTTTAAATATATTAGAATGAGTATTCGTAACAAAAAAAGTACAAAATAATACCATATTAAACTCTGAATCTCTGTCTGTTTGCTGCACTTGCTGTACAGTATATGTATTACATATGATATAAATGTAAACGAATTATTCTGTGGAATTCGACTTATTATTTAAAAAAGACATCATAAAGTAGTCAGAAATAAGAACTGTTTAAGATATCCGAAATATGAGTTCATAAAGTAGTCAAAAATAAGACTAAAAGACAAAGACAAAACTGTTTAAGACATAATATTTCTGATGTCTTAAATAAGACTTCTTTAAGAATTCATTTAGATGTCCTAATTTGTGCTGTATGGTATGGTTAGTTAGTGTCTTGGATTGTTCCTATTGTGATTGGTGCACAAATTGTGACATCCCTGATAAAATAGTTGGAGTAAAATTTAATCTTAAATG